>PVKE010003099.1:23938-75551 GCA_004027555.1 Craseonycteris thonglongyai | reverse complement strand
TGAGCGCTCGCTTTGAAGCCCCGAGGACCGAGGATCGAATCCCGGCTCTGGCCCAGGCGGACCCACATGCTGAACTGGGGAGTTCCCACAGTTCGGTTCTCTAGCTGTCTCTGTCTCTATCTCTCTCTCTTTCTGTCAAAAGTAAAATAAAAATAAATATGCACTGAAGATAAAATAATTACTCTCTATAAATATAAAAAAAAGATATTATTAAAAGAAAAAAAAAAGAAAGCTGCATTTCAAAGAAAATAGCAAGGGTCCCACTTAAATTAAGGGTTCATTGCAACAGGTGACTCACATTCTCCAAGCCCGCTTTGTGTAATATTAATATGTGGTGACCAGCTATCAAATGAAACCATGAAAACTTAAGAACTGCTTCCCCACATGCAGACCAAGCACCCTGCATTTTTTAAAACCCCAAGTCTTTGGGGTTTTCCATAAGAAAAAAAAAAGTGAAACCAAAGCACAGAAGCAATTATTGAAGGCCACCACTTCATCACATGTGTCTGCACTGAGAGCATCATTCATAGTGGCTAACTGCATTGCTAAAGCCTGCTAAGGACATTTGTTTGAACTTTTAGGAGAGGCTGGAGTTCAAAAGGTGGCACATGTTCTGCATGTGTTCCTTTTTGGGCTAGCACCATACCTAGAGCAATTGATGAAACAGTGGAGGATACTGAGGCACAATTGTTAGAGCGGACTAATGAGTCACCGTGGTACTCAATCCAGGTTGACCAGCCTACCAATGCAGACAAGGCAACAATGCTTGTTTTTGTGCGATATATTTTTGATGAGCATGTGCATGAGGTTTTGTTATGTGCACTTCTGTTGCAGAACTATTCAAGTCTTTCCATACCAGGGAAACTGAATTGGTCATTTTGTGTCAGTTTACGCACAGCCAGAGCTGCCATGACGGGACGGCTTTCTGGTTTCACTACTCAGGTCAAAGAGGTCGCTTCTGAATGTGAGTCTACGCACGGTGTCATCCATAGAGAAATGCTGGCTGGCTGAAATATGTCACCTGAGCTTAATAATGTTTTGCAGGATGTGATTGAAACAATCAGCCACATTACAGTACATGTCCTTAACTCACGTCTGTTCACGAAGCTCTGTGAGGAGATGCACGCGAAGCTCACATGTCTTCGCTTATACACAGAAGTGAGACGGCTTCTAAAAGTAGACCACTGACCAGAGTGTTTGAGTCACAGGAGCTGCTCTAGAGGTTTCCTAAACAGTCACCACTGGCAGCACATTTCAGTGACACAGAATGGGTCACAAAACTTGCTTGAGTGTGTAACATATTCAACATGCTCAATGAACTCAATCTGTCACTTCAGGGGAGAATGACAACTGTATTCAAGTAGGCAGATAAAGTGGCTGCATTATGGGGGTGAAGAGTGAACATAGGTATTTTTGACATGTTTCAAACATTAGTAGAGATTTTGAAAGAGACTGAGCCAAGGCCTTCTTTCTCCAGCTGGTGCATGATCACTTATCTCAGCTTTCAAGAGCTTGAGCATTACTTCCCAACCACGAAGACCCCTGAACTGGGAAGGAATGATCGGCAACCCATTTGTGAATAAGCCAGGTGAGTCTATTTTGTCTGTGCTAGAAGAGGATCAATTTCTTAAGATCACAAATGACGGTGACCTTAAAAGTATGTTTGAGACAACTTTAAATCTCTATGCATTCTGGATTAAAGTCAAGATGGAATATCCTGAGATTGTCACAAAAGTACTGAAAAGCCTGCATCCATTTCCAACATCCTGTCTTTGTGAAGCAGGGTTTTCTGCAGTGACAGCACCCAAAACGAGACTGCGGAGAAGACTGGACACAAGTCACACACTTTGGGTGTCGCTGTCTCCCATCACCCCGAGATGGGACCCTCTAGTTGCAGGAAAACAAGCTCAAGGCTCCCATTGCTTCTGCATTATGGTGAGTTGTATAATTATTTCATTGTATATTACAATGCAATAATAATAGAAATAAAGTGCACAACAAATGTAATGCACTTGGATCACCCCAAAACCATTATCAGCGCCCTACAACATACCCTGGTCCATGGAAAAACTGTCTTCCTCAAAACTGGTTCCTGGTGCCAAAGTAGTTGGAGACCACTGATACAGCCCACTCTGACACATTGAATTAACATCTAAAAACCCTGCCAATTTTCCTCCACCTGGCAGAAGGCCAAGCACCCTGTCTCATTTTCCATCTGTCACACATTTCTCCTTTTGTTTATGTATGTCCTTGGGTTACCAGCTGCCTCTGTCTTTAGCTTGACCACATATTTTGAAGAGCTGAGTAACAACCAGTTTAACACATAGCTGAGCACTTTGCCTGCAGAATCTACTTCTGAATTTAGGGTGAAAGTTCTGCAAGTGTTCCTAACAGTTCTATTCTTCACTTGGGTAGTTTTGTTGACTTGTTTGACCTCTGCTGACCCAGCAATTTCATGTCAATAACCCTGGCTGTGCTAACTTCCTGTCAGCAAGAAAACAAAGTGCCAACTATGTGGTAAAACAGTACAGCCTATTCTGCTTTCATTATTGCGTGTCATACACAGAACACTCAGTTTCTGAATTCCTTCTAGGGTTTATGATCACGATCTACCACACTAGTCTAAGAAAACTGGCTGCTAACTTCACGGTGACATTCACCACTCCATAAAACATGTGAAAACATGCCATGGAGTCTCTTATAGGAGACCTAATGGTATAATATTGCATCATAAATTATGCTGCTCATATTATAACAATGTCAAGAGTCACAGAAAATATAAATAAACCTACCTGTGCTGGGGAATTCCCACCAGCTCGGACGGCTTATAGAAGTTCCGGCCAATTTGGTACATAGACAATTTTCTTAAAATCCTGCAAATATATGTGGTTTTACTCATTAGTAAACATCAGTGCATAACAGTGTAATTCTGCATTTGTACCCAGGCTGAACATAATGATAAGAACATGTAGAAAGTACAGAACTCTCATTCTTATACCACTGGAAGGTTCAGACACTTAATACACACGAGTGTATATAAAAGAGCGGCCAGGCCTTCATATTTGAGAATGACAACCAAAATTATTTTTGCCTGGGTTTAACTACAATGATAAATATGCCGTTACTAACCAATTACGACGGTGGTTACAACATTCTGGTTGACATGGATGGGGTGAAGCAAGCCATGTCTGAAGGCCTCTTCCCTATTTTTGAAATGAGGAGGCTGTTCTAAGGAAGCTACTCAAGTAGCCAAATAACATGGCTGCCCCTTTGTCACGGTAACCTGGTCACCTTTGGAATTGAACACGTCACTGATCTGGCGCGGCCCAGTGCAGGCAGTAAACCTGAGAGGTTCAGTCAGGACACTGGGGTTCCAACCACATGATTTTGGCTCCCAAATGGCACCGAGCCTCAGCCTCCCCATCTGTAAAATGGGAATTTTAATACGACTTGCCTCAGGGCGCTTGCGCGAGGACCAAGTATGATCAAATACAAAGGACAGAGCTTTGTAACTGAAATGCACCTCTGGAGTGTTAGCTGACTTAAAGCAGTCCCTTCTCAGGAAGACACATTCAAGAGGGGTTCTGAAGAGCATTATGCAGTACTGAACTGAGGCCCAAGGAAGGTCTAAAGATACTCGGCAAGAAGTCTGACAAGTATGAGAAAATAACCTATCTGTGTGTGTGTGGAGGGGAGCTTCCGTTATGTGTCCTACACACACAAAACCCAAAACTCCCTGTCCCTATCCTGCCCAGAGGCCAGTGCTGAGCAAAGAGCTTGAATCTTAGTAAGTTTTTGTTTGTTTGTTTGTCTTTAACAGATCATCTCATTGGTCCACACCAGCAGCGTGGGAAACAGTGGTTCACAAGCTTTTTCGTACTGTCATGTGTCACCTAGGAAGCTTGCTAAAAACGTGGATTTTCAGGCCCCACGCATGAAATTCTGCTTACTGGGTCCATTGAGGGGCTTGGGAATCTACATTTTATGGCATTGCACCCAAACCCTGATATGACTTCGAAGTAGGCTGACCAGATGCACTGTTTTTATTTTGTTAAATTTATTAAGGTGACATTGGTTAGTGAAAATTACATAGGTTCCAGGTGTACATTTCCACAGTACTTTGTCTATGTGTTGTAATATGTGCTCACTACCCAGAGTCAGCTTTCTTTCCATTCCCATATATTTAGCTCCCCCTCCCTCCTAGCCCTAAGGTAACCACTAACTGTTGACTACATCCATGAGATGTTGTTACTTCATTGCTTTCAGTTTTATATTCCACATATGAGTGAAGTCACGTGGTTTTTACCTTTTTCTGTCTTTAAATGGGACAAAAAACAAGGGCACTGTCCCATTTCAAATAGTACATATGTCTGGTCACCCTACTGACACCCTGAATTTAGCCCAGCGAGACTAGGCTGACCCTATGTACCATTTGAAACAGGACAGTATCGCTGTTTTCTGTCCCATGTAAAACAGTATGTCTGGCCAGCCCACTTGGAAGTAAATGATCCTGCCTCAGTTTGAAGAACACTAAAAAGCTTCATCTCCACCTTCCTTCTGCACCCCACCTCCCTGCCTCCCCCAAGTGAGAACAGAACAGAGGAGAAAAACAATCCCGTCAGCTTACTAACCCACACATACCTAACATTACGTCTGGGGATGGAGGGTAGGAGCAGGCACAGGGTACACTCCCTTCTACCACTGAAACATCACAACCCTGAGTTCTTTATTTTATTGTCTGTTTGGTTTTTTTGAGAGACAAAGAGAGACAGAGACAGAAAGACAGAGAGAAGGGGTTGGGCCCAGAGCAGTCTCCATAGTTGAATGTCATCAGTTTTCGACATGGTTTCGTTTCACACAGGTGGGCAGGGGTTGCGCAGGGTGGGAACTGGGCTGGGGGCCTCCTGCATGGGAAGCTCACACCGGTTCAGCATATGGGTCTGCATGGGCCAGAGCCTGGGGCTGCAAAGTGGGCGCTCAACCCACTGAGCCATCCCAGCTTCCCCCCACAACCCTGAGTTTTTGGTTCTATTCAGAGAAGACTGGATCATAGTGACTGACTGTTAGAGGCTGTGATGCACTGCGGTGCACATTATCGCTCAAGTGCATGCACGTACATGGAAAACTGCCCTGAAGATGACATGGTTGCTGGCACATGGCCTACAAAATGGTTTATAATCTGAAGACCCAGGCTCTGTGCTGAAAGGCATCCTCAGCCTAAATTAAATTCACATGTAAGGCGCCTTACTTTTTGAAGATGATACTGAAGACCTGGATGCACACGGGAGAACTGGCTGGCAGCTCCCTCGTCAGAGTGAGAGTCATTTTCACCGTCTCGCCTCTGCGAGTTTCACTTGACAGCTCTGTGACCTGGGAAAAGAAGTACTTGATATGCCCTCTACAGATTACCCCCGAGTCTGCAGAATGGAGACATGATACAGCCTTCACAACTTACTACTCATTAGCAAAAACAAGACTGCAGGTGTTAGCACATGAATACTAATATAGTCAACACATTATGTTTGGAGGGGTTATTTTTCTCTGTATCTTGATAATACTATTATAGAAAAATGACATCTCTCTACTCTAACTTCTTAATGGAGAATTAAAACCAGATTCAGGATTTAAAAATTCAATCCGAAAAGAGTTCCAGAATAGTGGTTCTTGACTTTTGGGGGAGTGGGGTTGGGAATACAGGAGACAGACCACAGATTATATACAATTCTTTGAGAGTCTGATTAAGTTGCGTTCTCCCAAGAAAATTTCACATACGGTATGCATAAAACCACAATGATGTACATAATATACCCACTTTCAGGGGTTCATGGGTACCCAGAAGCCTATTACTGGACTGTCCTACCCAGCCTGGGTGCACAGATTCAAAGTACAGCTTCTCAAAAGTGTATTCACAAAGAGAAGAGAGATTGATCCAAATCCTACCCAAGACATAATCAAATTATCACTCCCACTGACGTGTCCTGCTAGAAATGATCTCTCCTTTCATCAAGCCTTGTAGGAAGACCTTAGGCAACATATTATATTTAACCTTTCAAAGGCTCCAGGGGTGATGAGAGGATTAAATGAGCATACAAAGAACATGGCAGAGGAGGTGCTCAACTAACGTAACCTGATAAGGTACAACAGTCGCACAGAAAGTTTAGATTATAGAGAGATGTGCTAGGACTGATCCAGAGAACTAAATACCGTACCTAACACCTAGTAAATGCCCAGCAAATGTGAGCATAATAAAACCACGAATTATTATGGCACTTATTTCATTCTACTTTGCAGTGCATTTATTTGTAAATAACTTCAGTACTAACTTGAATATTTTTGGACAAAAATCTTTTGATTTTTTCCTCCATGGTGGCAGCACTCTGCCAGGTACACAGTAGGCTCTTTCTCAGTGTAGAATGAATGCATACAGATGTGACCAGTGACAGCTACCCAGGATGTGACCACAAGTGCACAGAAGGGGTCTGTAAGACAGTGGAATGCCAGGAGGCAGCAGAACAGGACTTCTAGAACTGAACTATCTGGGAGTGCAATGCCTGAATTATTGGAGAAGCACGCCACTAAAATGCACATCCTATGAAGTGTGTATGGGCGGGAGTGCAGCATGAAGCCTGAGTCTCAACAGGAAGGCTAGAATATAGAGGTGAGAAAAGCAACACCTTCGTTAGGACACTATTTCTTTTTCACGGTCACTGGGTGGTAGGTCATATGTTAATAAGAAATAAAACAATATACTTCTATCTAAACCTAATCCATCTGTGTTTGGGAAACAACATCAACAGGATTGACTTGTCAAACCATGCTTTTACCATCTATTTACTCAAGTGCCACCTCGTTAGACTCTCCCTCCCCCAACAAGAATAAGAAGGTGTGTGGCATCTACTACACACTCATTTTGAATGCTGAACTACAGTGCTGCCTCCCATGTGGGGGTGGGGGCAGTTGGGTTCCCCTTCCTCAGCCCCACACCCACCTGTGTGGAATGAAACTATGTTAAAACTGATGATATACAACTATGAAGATTGCACTGGGCCCTCCCCACTTCTGTCTCTCACCTTCTCTCAAAACAATAAAATAAATCTTAAAAAAAAAAAAGAAGTTACCGAGGGATAACATTTTTCTATAATAAGATTAGCAAGATAGACAAAATAACCCCTTCAAACAGGATGTTTTGATTATTCACCTGATCTTGCCCCAAGCAACTAAATTTTTTTGTTTCCCATGATAAAAAAAGTCCTCAAAGGGAAATATTTTGCCAATGTGGAAGAGGTGAAACAAAACAAGGCGGAAGCAGTAAAAGTCAGCTGACAAGATGTACTGCTTTAAACAGAACAGAAAACAATGGTATTGTCCCATTTCAAACGATACACATGGTCAGCCTACTGACACCTTAGATGTAGCCCAGCAAGACTAGGCTGCCCATATGTACCATCTGAAACAAAGCAGTACCACTGTTTTCTGTCTCATTTAAAATGGTACGTCTGGTAAGCCAAAACAGGCATCAAAATAGACGAGCTCAAAAACTTTTCAGCTGTGGAAAAAGCATCTCAATAGGTGTACTGCATCAAATGGAGAGTTCTTGGAAGGTAACTAAAGTTCAAACTTGTAAGAATTTTTATAAATAAATTTTGGGTTTTTTTGGGGGGGGATCTCCCCTCATATATATGGATGAGTATACATATATGAATGTATGTGTATTAAAAAATTAACCATACTCTACCTTTTCTTCTAGCTTTTGTGAGAGAAAAAGAATGACACCATCAAATGCTTTTGCTTTGCCAGAAAGTTCGCTGTGACCATAAAGCAAAGCAATTCTCAATCTTCTAGATTCTAAATTTGGCGTATATGTCACATGATACTGGTACAGCTGCCAGTCGTGGGGCAGATCTAAGCTAAAGAGATTTGTGACCAGTTTCACAGGTATTCCACTGGACCCTGAGGAAAACAAATAAAAGCCATTTTTTTAACAACAAAAAAATCATACCATGTTCATATTAATCACATCATTTAGACAATTTATTTGCATAAGTACAGTTGTTACTGTAAAACCAGGATTTTTGTTCAGGGACACAAGACAAGCTCCAATAGCCTATTGCTTTATAACCTTATGGAGTTCTCTAAGCACACGTTTGGGAAGCCTCCTAAGAGCAGGCACTGACATTCTTAGCCCTGGGAGAAGACAAGCCTCTGAATTCAACTACCCTAGGACTCCTTCCAGAGCTTGCCTTTCATCTGTGATTCTGTGCAGTTCCAATCTTCAGAAGCTGCTCTGAAATTATGCTGCTCTCTGATTAGAAAGTAACTGCCCAGTTCCTACCATGAACACAACCCCCAACCTCTTGGGAATCCAGATAGTTAAGCTAATCATACTTCTGAAGATGCTGAAATATATCTATAATTCAGTGGTTAGAGCACGCTACAAATCCCAGAGAAGGCCCGCAGAGATTGAGGGGGAGTGGGAATTACACATCTTTCCTATGTGAAAACAGGGCCTCTGGACTTCTGTGTTCTACAGGAATTCCATCACCTACACTAATTTTCATTCACCTCTGCCATGTCTATTGGACAAATTCAGAGATGGCTGCGACATAGCTGGCCGGTGCTCAAGATGGTGCAGAATCCAGAGGGCACAAATGAATGAAACACTTCTCAGCTCTCCTCCAAGAGAATCATCCAGTGTTTGTCTCACAGAAAAGACTTATATCAAATGATGGAGGAAGTGGAAACATGAGCTCTCAGGTGCTGAGAAAGAAAAAGTATCATGTGTGCCTTAGTATTTCCTCTGTGCTACCTGTAGTATAAATCCATTAGGAACAAGGAATACTATACTATTTGAATTAAACAAAAGCTTTCTTTTGTTCTTCCAGATCCTGAGGAAATGACAACACATTTTAGCTGCTCATATTAATATTCAAAGAGAAGTCACCTGAGAATGTCAGAGCTAGCAAGATCCTTTGAGATCTTCTACATCAGTATATGCAAATTAATGATGAGCCATAAATGCTGCAGTTATGAAAGTACACAAGGTAAACCATCGTGTTTCATGAAAAGTCTAGAATGCAACTCAACAGGATCAGAGTGCCTTGCACACAGGGCAAGCACTGTTTCATGAAAACTTGTTTCAATTGTGTGTGTAGTTTGTGCATGCTGGATAACAGTATGTAATATCTATTTCTTATTTTGTTGTGTGGTTTTAAACAGTTTGAAAAAGACTGATTTGTATCAGGGAGTCTTATGTTTGGGGAGGGATTCACAAAACCTTTTGAGGATCCAATGAAAACAGCAGAACTACTTTCCTGAAAATGCTATGCCCACACTTCTGGGTGCAATTTCAGAGGTGAGCCCAGAATCTGGGTTAAGAATTACAGAAACAGGCCACATTTTTAGGCTGACCAGACGTACCATTTTAAATGGCACAGAAAATAATGGTCCTATCCCATTTCAAACTGTACGTACGGTCAGCCTGGTCTCATTGGGCTAAATACAAGGTGTCAGTAGCATTGTTTTCTGTCCTGTTTAAAATGGTACATCTGGTCAGCTTACACATTTTTCTTTATATAGCTGAAGCCCAGAAAGGTTCTTATTTCCATATAGGAAAAGGATTGGGAAAGAGACAAAACTGTTTTGTTTTGTTTTTCTTTAACCCCTACCCCAGTTGTAAGGAACAAATGTTTTCGACAAGTGAAATACAGGAGCATTTGAGATCTTGCTCCTTATCATGTCCTCAGCTTGGCTTAAACTCTCACACAAAAAAGTGAAAGGTGGTTTTGGGAAATATGTTATTATTTCTATTAATAAAAGAGATTTAAGACTCGACAAACTAGCATCTAGAGAATGCCTTGAATATAGCAGATGTTCAATAAATACCAATTAAGTCAATTACATGCACTCATTCTTTTTTTTTTTAGATCTAGAAATTAAAATTTCTTAAGCAAGATTTGGCAACATAAAAAAAGTAACATGAAGATGGGGTACCTGTTTTGCAATCTCTCACATGGGCCAATTTCTCTCTGGTACACACATCCAAATCCATGAGGTCGCGTCTGACTTTCCCTCCTCTTCCCATGAAGGTATATCCAGCATCGCCAGAAGATAGGCCATCATTAACTAAAACATGAAGAGAACTCCATAGTATCTCATTTATTCTAGTGAGCTCTCCATTAGCTGGAACTCAAGCAACAGGAACTCTCAAGTAACTGGCAAAGGGAACACAAAGAATCCCAAAAGTAGCTTCCTGATGCCTATGGATTCCCAACTGCCAAGCACTGCAGGGAAACTCAGCAGCGGTGAATCCCAAAGAAACACAACGCACCCAGGGGATCCTTCCAGTAAAGGTAAATGGGATGCTCAGGACGCGGGCCTGCTGCTTTGCTGTAAGGTTTAGTAGTCATTCCTGTTCCATTCAAATGGAATGGAGTGGAATGGACCAGGCTTGCACTTACATTGCTGTGAATTCCCACTTGTTCCCACGGAGTCATTGCTAGGCGATGCTTCATCATTACCAAGAGCAATAAATGTAGACTAACATGAGCAAAAAAATAAATAAAAACTGGTCAGATTTAATATATTAATTCACAAACCAAAATGTTATAACAAGAACCATATCATGTCCTAAGTCGTTAGATTGTGATGAGCTAATGTTAACAGGTAAAATGCTTGAGGAGTGACAAGAGATTGCCTATTCTAGAAAAAAGGATAAGAACAAGCTATAGTTTTCCCCATTTATCAAACTCTGCTTTTAGTACCAACTGTGAGTCAGTCAGATACAGCCATTAGACCCTGGAGGCGTAAAGAGGCAGCGATGTGACCCTTGGAAGCTCACTAGAGGAAGTGGTACAGATGAGCACCACCTCATGCTTCGATGGCCCACCGACATGGGACCGCCAATTTGAACATGTTTGTAGCAAGAGAGTCAGTAACTCAAGTGATGACTATCCTGAATCAACTAGTCCAAAATTAGCTCACAGGTGACGGGAATCATTTTTTTCTTTTTCATAGTAACTACTTCTCTTTGTTCAAGAACGAATGTATCTTGGCCTGCTGCAAAAAAAATGCATGAAATCAAGAGAAGAGGTTTTCATGAGAGTAAAGGCATCATGACCTCACACGACTCACTTGAGTACTTTTGGTCTAAGAGATTGCTTGAAATACTACAGAATATGAAATAACATCACTCAAAAGTTAATGATTTGCAGGTCAATCTATTCCAAATGCCTAAGTCTAACAAGAAGCCCTACCCACAGAGATTGCTTAAGAAACTGGATGAATCAAAACCACATCTGTGTCTGAAATTACTTATTTTTGTATACGAATTAGCAAGAGAAATCATGTTAGGTTACATGCCACATAATGGTTCTACTATTGAAGGCAGAGCAATTTTTACCAGGAGACATAAACCCAAATCAAGTAATTAAAATTCAGAAAGTAGAAAAAGACTACACACTTGTCAGTCCTCTGCCCTGGTTCAAAACAGCTACCTTAATATCCTACTAAGGATAAGAGCTCAGTAGGAAAAAAAGAGTGAGAAACCCTGGAAAGCCTCAAAATTAAGAGAGAAGACAACCCACTAACTTCCTAGGAGAGAGGAAAACAGTGTGCAGAAGACAGTGGCCATAAAGAAGAGAGGTAGGAAAAGTAAGAGGCAGGGAAGAGAGAAAAAGAATGCCATCTTGTGCGCACCGGTGGCGAGGCCTGGGGACGCCCCACTTCCGAGGTGCTGGGGCTGCAGGTGATGCCTCGTGCTCTTGCGCGGGCCCGTCCACTCATGTTGCTGACGAGTTCAGAGTCCAAGGCAGCGAAGTGTCTATTTGGATATTATTTCATTGGCATCCAACGATGTGACCGGAGGTGGAGGAGGTGGTGGGTCTCTGGATCCTGGGCTGGAAAGGCCGAGAGTCGCCTGCGTGGGTGGAGGGCGCACGCACGCAGAGCCCGGGGGTTGCGCTAGGGGTGGGGAGGAGCCCGGGGTGGGGGCAGCATGGGGGTGTGTGGGCGGGGCAGAGCAGGGTGGGGGCGTGAGCAGGGCCCAGACCTCCCTCCGCCATCCACCACCCCCACCCCCACCCGGCATCATCCTTTTCCCTAGTTGTGGCCCATTTTATGTGTGTGAGGTTGCATCAAAGCTTTTTCAGTCCCTAGTGTTTGCTTGCTAGTGTGGGTAAGCCCCTGTTTAGGCGATAGTGAGGGAGTTTTCCAGTTTGTGAATTGTCTGTTTACCCACCTGTTTTTAAAATTAGGCTTCTCGGGGAAGCCGGGATGGCTCAATGGGTTGGGTGTTGGCTTTGCAGCGCTGGGGACCGAGGATCGAATCCCGGCCCCGGCCCGTCTGGAACCATATGCTGAATTAGGAGCTCCCCCAGTTCAGCTCTCTCTCTGTCTCTGTATCTCTCTCTCTCTCTCTCTCTCTCTCTCTCTCTCTCTCTCTCTCTCTCTCTCCTCTGTCTAAATAAATAAATAAATAAATAATATATTAAAATTAGGCTTCTCATGTTTTCCTTTGTGATTTGGAAGACATTTTATGTATTTTTTTTTTAACTTTGCAAATATCTACTCTCAATCTATCACTGTTTAATTTTGACAGAAGGCTTTTAACCAAAATCCTTCATTCTGATGTAGTCAAATACAGTTGAATCTCCATGAATGGGCACTCCAGCAATTGACGCTCTCAAGCAACCGAGTTTGCTGGTTAACAGAGAGTCTACTGTAATAGTTCGTGAATAATGTTTTTTTGTGAGTAATTTTTAAAAAATCAAAGAGTAAAGATTTGCCCCATCAGATTTTATGAGTACTACAAAGAAATAATAATAAAAAGTGATGAAATACTGGCTCAGAGCAGATAAAGATAAGAAGCATAGAAATAGAAGGCAAGGACCAGATCTAGATATAGAGGGGAATTTCTCATTTGCTGGAGGTAGCACCACAAACCATTACAAAAAGCATACACTGTAATTTAGATGATGTTAGAGGGAAAGGGCTTACTAGTATTCCACATTGATTGATTGATTGATTAAAAAAAAATTTTTTTTTTATAGAGAGTAATTCTTTTATCTTCAGTGCATATTTATTTTTATTTTATTTTATTTTTGACAGAAAGAGAGAGAGATACAGAGACAGAGACAGCTAGAGAACTGAACTGTGGGAACTCCCCAGCTCAGCGTGTGGGTCCACCTGGGCCTGGGCCGGAGCCGGGATTCGATCCTCAGTCCCCGGGGCTTCAAAGCGAGCGCTTAACCCACTGAGCCATCCTGGTTTTCCCCCACATTGATTTAAAAATAGGTTGTTCAAGCTTCTTTTAAAAATCCTGCTTAATTTTTAATTGGCATTGTATGGAATATATAAATTAATTTGGAAAGAACTGTCATCCTCACAATGCTAGATTTCTCTATTCAAGTTATTTTTATGTCCTTCAATAACATTTTAATTGGTTTTCATAAAAGTCTGGTGTATTAGTTAATTTCCAGAAATTTTATAGTTTTTGTTAATACTGTAAAGTGTATTTTGTTTTTATATTATTTCCTCATTAGTTATTTGTATAGACACATGATACTGATTTTTGTAAGCTGACATTGTTTATCATGTTTCCTGAACTCCTTAGTTCTTACAGCTTTTGATTTCATTGAGTTTGAATGTACATGATCATATATTCCACAATTAACAATTTTATCTCATCTCTTCTCTTCTCATTTTTATTCATTTTTCTTATCATGTTGGTCAATTTTTCCCGTACAATGTGGAAAGCTACTGTGATAGCTAACATTCTTGTCTTTGTCCTGATATTAAGCTATCTCTGAAATGTTTCCATTTTGTTTGTTTGCCATAAATGTCTGATTTATAGTGTTTATCATTTTACGGAATCCCACCCCCCTCTATTTCTAATTTTTAAAGATTATTTTAATCATAGGTATGTGTAGAACTGTATTAAATACTACTGTGGATCTATTGAAAAGTTTGTGCTGAGGTTATAAAGGCACAGTACAGACAGTTTGTAAGAGCTATTTGGGGTCCATCAGGAGGGGCAATAAATGGGTAAAATGTGGTAGATGCAAAAAATGGAATACTACTAAGAAAAGAAAAAGAAATGGAATACTAGGCCAACAGTCATGAACAATGACTTGGAGATACATTCAGCATCATGAATAGATCTTTACACATTGCGTCGAATGAAGAAAAAGCAAGAAAAGATTGCCATCTGTACTATGGCAAAATACTGTGTTAATTTTTAAAACATTAGGGACATATGTACTTAGATATGTACTAATTTTTTTCAAGTAAGCATATATACCCAAGGATATCCAACAGACATAATAAATTGAGTACCTGTATAAGAGAGAATAGAAGTGGGAATGGGGGAAATGAAAGGGAAAGCAAAATATAATACAGTATAAACTTGCACAGACCCATGAGAACCATGCACAATGACCTGAAGAATATGATTTATTCAACTTTCTGTACTTGAAGTCCTAAAATTAAATACATATAATACCTAATGTTTATTGAATACCTAACTATGTTTAGTGTATGCTTGCCTGTCTGGGGCAAACATTAGTGCCCCTATTTTATAGATGAGGAAATTGAAGCTGTGGGGCAGAACTGGAATTCCAACTCAGGTCAGTCTACGTGTAAAGCTCACAATATATCCACTTGTCCACTTGTCTCCTACTCACCTCCCTTCAAGGTGATCTGCTTTACCTTAGATATAGCCCAAACCCTGGGTAATATGCCATGCTCAGCTTTCTATTCATTCCCCATCATAATCCTCTTTTATCAGGTTTTCTTCAGAAACCATGAACCCTGAGGGCTGGTAGAGGTAATGTTGACTTTAGGTAGAGATGGTCAGTTTGGGACTTGGCTGAGTGAAACCACTCAAATGAATAATACGTATTTTTAAATGAATGAGTCTGAAAGTTGGGGATGATCGTAAACCTCCATGTTAAAAAGGAGGACCAGGTGGAAAACAGTGTAGACAAGAAAATCCCTTTTGAAAATCTGTACTTCCGAGTAGAAGAATCATCTTTATCCCCATGTTTCCCAAATTTATCACTTCCTTCTTAAATGTTTTTAAAAAGATTTATTGTTTGAGAGAAGGTGAGAGAGAGAGACAGGGAGAAAGAGAAAGAGAGAGACAGAAGCAGGGCGGACCTAGAGCAGGCTCCATAGTTGTACATCATTAGTTGTGACATATTCCACACGGTGGATGTGAGGCTGCATAAGGCGGAAACAGAACAGGGGGCCTCCCACATGGGAAGCGAGAACCTTCACCGCTGAGCCATCCCAGCGGTTACCAGTTGCACCGCATCTCAGCATATGGGTTTGCACAGGCCGGGGCCAAGAATCAAACCTCAGACCTCACGGTTTGAAGACAGGAACTCAAACTTGTTGAGCTATCCTGGCATCTCCCCTTCCTAAATTTGATTTGCATTGTACCACCGAGTGACAAGAAATGTTGAGAGTGTCCACACGTGACTTCAAACAGTCAAATCCTTTTTATTTTCCAAATACTGACTCGTTATAAAATTAGAAATATCAATTATTTTCAATCATTATCTGCATTTTTCTGTTCCTGGAAAAAAAAAAAAAAAGTTGAAAGCTACCCATATAGACTTTCCCCTTACTTTGGGGCTAGAAACTACCTAAACAATCCTGTACAAAGTTTAACGTTTTAGAATGGCAATATTCCATCTACGTGAACTCAGGTAGTGTGCAATGAAAACAGTAGCCTTGGAATCCAAACCATAGCTCTTCAGTGAAGAGTTGTGTGACCTTGAGCAAGTAAGTCAGCCTCTTAGTAACCTTTAAAATAGGGATCACAAAACTTAACTCACAGGGAGTGTTGTGGCTGTAAAATGGGATAATGTATGTGGGACAGTAGTCCGTTTAAAAAGCAGGTTCAATCAGATTTATCGCCTCAAGTACTCTCCCTGCTAAGGAATGTCTTTTCTACCATATAGTTCAAAACCCATTTTCTGTTATTGGAGCCCCAGCAAAGGGGCTTCTTTTCATGGAAAACCATGGGTATTACCCGGTATTCTGAACAGTGAGTCCTCGTGTGTTAGAGAAATGTATTTTTTTTATTTGGTTACTTGTTTATTTTCTATTCCTTCCACATGGTTTCCCCATACGAACTTGAACTTTGTGTGTCGCTATTTTATCCCCAGCAATTAATCAGGGCCCAGCACTTGGCAAAATATTTGTTGGATGATTGAAGATGCTTGAACACCGTGAGAAAATTCCCTTTAGTAGTTTTTTTCCTTTTCTCCTTCATGTTGTCCTATCATTTCACGCTTTTCCATAAAGAAATGTCATTTCAACGCTTTAATCATCTTTCCCAAATGACTCCGCAATTTTGGCAATTATGAAAGCAGAATACTAGTTTAAGACAAAATCGTTATTCCAATGCATTATGATACCTAGAAATAATCTTTAACTTGCTTAAGTAGTTCAACTTGCTCGCTGTGTAGAATCTAGGTTATAGACTAATATAGGTAATAAATAAAGCAAGATATTATGACCATAATCTCAAGACAATGCACATGGAATTTCACGCAGAATGGCAGGTTGCTAAAGTTGATGTCTAAATGTGGTTTATGGTATATACTGCATGCTTATAGAATTACTGGGCAATAAATGACCTTGATATATCTTTAAAGATGGCACAGAGTAGGGTATGACTAATTTCCAAGAGCGCTATATAATACTTTTGATTATTTTATTGTGAAATAATGAAAAAAGTTTAGAATTTTATCAGTCATTCCAGGGTCTACTGGCAAGTAAAATATTTTCAAATGTAACAAAGCAGATGTGATTAAAGACATTCATTTCTTTTGCCTTCAAGCGGAGTTTGGCTGTTAAGGCTGGTGGAAAGAACAAATATACAATTATAGAAAAGTATAGGAAGAAAGAAGAAAATGGATATTTTAATTGTAAACTTTGAAAATGGCACTTAAATTACTGAGGATTTTCTGTTCGGTTATTATGAAACATACCATAATAAACAGATGCTCATTTAAAAGTATAAGTCAGAAAACGCTGCAGGCAAAGTGGTTATGTCCTAAAAATGCAAACACACATTTCATTAAGTAGAAAAAAGAGGAACTTTGTAGTCAGTCTTACTGATTTGCTTTACAGATGAGAATTAGAGAACAAAAATGCCTGTGCTACTGTGAATTAATTACCTTAGTCACACATCAGTTATCACAATAGGGGCATGCATACAAGTACATCACAGTTATTACAAAACTTAGACTTAATGAAAGAGTATAGAGTACTATAATGAAAGAAAGATGCAGCATCATATGGATATATATTAAAATCCTGGCCCAGGCACTATCTGCATGATTGTACTCGATTAACCTCCTTCTTGGTATTCTTACATCTAAAGTGGGGATAATGGCTGCATTAGTTATCTATTGTTGCAGAATTAATACCCCCAAACAAATCTTGAAACAACAAACATTCATTATATATACAGATTCTGAGGGTCAGGAATCTAGGGGCGGCTCACCGGGATCTCAGACTCAAGGTGTCTCCTGAAGTTGTTGTTAAGATGTCAGCCAGGCCCAGGGTCTTATCTAAAGGCTCAACTTGGGGCAAATCACTTCCAAGGTCATTCATCTGGTTGGCAGGACTCAATTCCTCTTGAGCTGTTGGGCTTGAAGATTTCAGTTCCTCACTGGGGTTAGCCAGAGGGAACGCCTCAGTTTCTTGCCGCAGACCAGCACACATCACCTAGGTTGGCTTTTCTCCCAGTGAGCAAGCTAGAAAGCAAGGAAAGGCCCCCCACAATGGAAAACTGGGCTCTTTGTAACCTGATCTCAGAAGTTTCAGCTTTTCAGTTCTGCCATATTCTATTCATTAGAAATGAGTTACTAAAATCCAGACCACACTCAAAGGGAGCTAATTCCTCAAAGGTGTGGATACCAGGAGGCAGGGTCCAAAATGGGGTCACTTAGAAGCTGCTCTACTACAGTGCTTTTAATGTAAAGGGTAAAAAATAGAAAAATAGTATGGAAAACATGCTGCATCTAGTAGGAACTTAAGAAATAACTAGTAGTGAACTACAATTTCTGGCAAAGAATCCTTGTTTAAAAGCCACAAATGTGTACCTCCCAAAGAGGGAGGATGGACAAATCATTAGATAAGACTCATTTTTATGTAGAGGTCAGTAAGATGGTTGTGCTTAGTCATATTTCTGAGTTAAGCTTCAGGTAATGAAACAGAGATTTCTAAAAGGTTTACCTAACATTATGAGAACAAGAAACATCAGAGGGAGGGGCAGTTGTTTCTAGCTGCTCAGAAATTAATCCCTAGAGAGATTAGTCATTTTGAAGGTCATGCTTAATAATGACATTTATTGTAAACTGTAGTATTAGTGAAAATAATCAAGTATTATTATAGTGTTGAGACCAGAAGCTGTCACACTTGTATTTTTCAGAAAGAACATGAGGCTCTAGTTTGTGATGAAGAAGTTCAGTCCTGACATGTAATCCTCTGACCCCTCTGGGGTTCCAACTGAGAGTTTGCTTTCTTTTCCTTAAATTCTGTGATCCTGCACATGATCTAACACATCTTTCTAGGATTATGTCAGCATGTCTGTTCCTCCCCCCAGAACATACCCTTTCTGAGTACAGAGTCTTTGCCTTACTTTTATTGAAATCCCTACCAACCTAGCACATCCTCAGTTAACAGAAGGCACCCAAGAAATGTTTAGTATTATTGAATAGTCCATTTCTACCCCTTTTAAAAATAATTCAGATTAAGATTTTTAGCACTTGTGGTCTAATAGGGCATTATTTTAAAAATAATTTTAGATTCAATAATTTTTAAGAACATTAATTTGAAGATCTCAAAAATCCAATTCTTTACAACTTAACTTGAAATAGTTTTATAACAAGGTTCCACATGAAACGACTAAGTATATTAAATATACTGAGTTCTTTGACTCTTTTTTAAAGGAGTCATTGGTGATTATGGCTATATAAAAAATTAACACTTTTCTCTAAAAGTGGATATTGAGTGCAGATAAAGTATGCCAACTGGGAATTTTCTTTAAAAACTACAATGCATGTGATTTTTCCAAGATGAAAAAAAAAAAAAAGCATCTAAGAGTTCAAGAATCGGTCGATCGAGGGAGTTTTATATTTCTGCTGAAACAGTTGCTCATTCCTTGTTAAATTCCTGACTTTCCCTGTCAGTGAGTTCAGACCTCTTGATTTCATTTCCCACTTGCCAACAGATGCTGCATTTCAAGTTGGAACAAAGGTTTCGTTTTAGAAAAGGGTTGCTGGATGGTGGCTTTTACAGCCGTCTCCCATTCTCTGTGCATGTGTTCCTCCTTTGTCCTACCTCATGCATTGTCATTGAACCCTTATCATCCCTTTCCCTTCTATCTAATCTCACTTTCTCAACTTCTTATTCATTTACCCAATGTCTTTCCCTTTTCCTTTTTTCTCTTCACTCAGTTACACTCACCATCTGTTCTACTTTGTAGTGCATGTTTGTTTTGACTCATTCATTACTGAATCCTTTGTCACTCCTGTCCTAGCCTCAACAGGCCATCATCATTTTTCAAAATCTCTTCTGAAATGAACAAGGGAGGGAGATGGAAGAAGGAAAGGAGAGACAATATTCAGTGTTTTTTCCAATGTCATATTTTCCCCTTTCGATAATTTGAGCATCAGCTGTTAAGAAAGATGCCTCTACCTACCGTCACACTCCCAGACTTTACTCCACTTCTTTGATAATGGCATTGCTTAATTTAGTGAACAGAGGGCCTCGGAGAACTTAGTAAAACAAAATGGAACGAGAGGAAGGAGGATACTACTACTTATGCTTGGAGATAAGTCACCAGGTTAAAGTGAGAAAGCCAAGAAAGACAAGAGAATGAGCTGAATAGGACCAGGTGCAACCCAGAGGAGGCAGGGCCATCACATTTCAGTTACCAGTCTAGTACCAATGAACTTACAGAGACTCCTTGACCAAGAAACACTCCAGGGGTCATGGTTAACCACATTAGTGCCCGGGGGATACACATTACACACAAAGACTCGTTTTCAATCTCATTAGTTTAATCATTTTGTCAAAATAACCAGAACATGTGTATATAAATACTTGATTTGTTATTAGAATGTATAGCATAAAAGTCCCTGAGATGCGTCCAAGAATGATTTGAGATATAATCAATGCAATTATTCACCATACTAATTACCAAGGACTTGGCTTCCTTCCCTGATATCTAAGGCATGTGACACCTTAAAATACATATGTATATTAAAATTTCGCTTAGCATGATGGTTATGCTAAGTGAAATAAACCAGACAGAAAAAATCAAGAATAATATGATTGCACTCGTATGTGGGATATAAAACTGAAAGCAACAAAGAAACAAAAACTCATGGACACAGTCAATAGTGTTGTGGTTACCTGAAGGTAAGGGGGAGGCGGAGGGGAGAGAGAGAGACCATCAAATACATGGTGATGGAAAGAGAACTGACTCTGGGTGATGAGCACACAATGCAACACATAGACGATGTATTGTAACATTAAGCACCTGGAACCTGTGTAATTTTAACAACCAAGGTCACCCCAATACATTTAACTTTAAAATAGGAAGAAAAAATATATATATAATTGCTAAATCAGTCTCCCTCTGGTGCCTGGCTTTCTGCCAGTTTACTATTGCTGTGTAGTTAGACATTTCCAAACTGTAAGGAAGGCATATTGGGAGGTGAATTAGTTCCCAACGCCCTAGGGTGTCTTAGTAGAATGATGACAATTGGAACTATTTTGCAGTTCAAGTGACAGAGGCTCAAAGCTGTTGTGACTTGCACAAGTACGGCTGGTTCTGCCACTACTACTGTTCTTAGGCGAGTCCTTCAATGGGTCTGGACCTCGGCTCCTTCTTCTGCAAAATGGACTGTAGATAATCACCGCTAACATCTTCCAGGCGCTTTCGAGGTGCCACAGTACTGAGTACTTCGTGTCCTAATTCTCCCAACACCTCCATAAATTATATGATTACCTTCAGTTAGAGATGAGACTATTAACATCCAGAAAGCTTAAGTGCTTTGTTCAAGATAAGACCATTCGGAAATGTTGCAAAGCTGGTTTAAGAACCCAGGAATACCTGCCTCCAACTTTTAAATCCCTTCCAATTTTAAATCCTTTTTAAGAAACCCTCATCAGACAGGTTCTCAAATTCCTTACATCTCTAGAAGTCTGGAGCACAGTTGACAAACAATGGCCCATGGGCCAAATCGAGGCACAGCATTGGTTTACATATTTTCAGTGGCTGCTTTTGCACTGAAACAGTGGAGTTGAGTAGTGGCAAGAGAGACTGTGTGGCCTGCAAAGCCTGAAATATTTACTCTCTGGCCCTTTACAGAAAAAGTATGGCAAATCCTCTTCTAGAGCCTTGAAAATTTAGAGCTTCCTGTAACTATAAAGTGCTTTACAATGTCCAAAGCACTTCAGTGTACATCTTGACATTGAATCCTTGTTTTGTAAGGGCATTCATGCATTAGAAAGGAAGCTAAAACTACGTTTAGTTAGGTCCTGCCTAATCAGGGCCACAGGGGCAGAAAGTGGCTGAACTGCATACCCAGGTTCTGACTCCAGATCACAAGCTCTTTCAGGAAATAAGGCCACCCTGTCAAGGGCTTGGAAACGGGAAAGAACCTGTGAATACTGAAAGCAAGTTAGGTTATTTTCCTGATGCAAACATCATTCCAGGCCCATTTGTGTAAGACAAGTAAAGTTTATGCCTTAAATTAAGGAAGGGCATGGCAGTCATTGGAAAGACATTTTGAAATCTATATAATGCATTTATATGCATTTTTAGATTAAAGTCTGTGAGATTTTAACCAACTTAATTTAGAATATGAAAAATAATAACAGAAAATGAGTAATTGCCACACTTCTCTTGGCCTTTGATGAGATTAGCCTAAAATTATGTTTATTCTACCCCCAAATTTGCAAATAAATAAAAATGCAATTATACCTTCCTCATGCTAAACAGACTTAATACTAAGGAGAGCATCAGTAAAATAACAGTTACATGTCTAACTATATAGCCTAACCAGAACAAAAAAAACAACAAAAAAATTGTCCAAGTAAGTGTAGGTGCTTCTTCCTAATCTACAAGTTCAAACTCCATCTAAATGGTAATGATTTTGAAATAATGTAGCTTAGCTATAGGGATTCATTTGAGATACATACTCGAAGGCCCCTTCCTGTTTATTTCAGATATATTCTGTAGTACACCTTGAGATTTAATTTTTAACATATAAATGGATATGGAGGCACCTTGAAAACACTGCAGAGAAAGGAGAAAGCATCTCTCTTTCAGCAATTGAGTGACTGCTGTGTTAGGTGCCTTTTACCTATTTTATTTCCTGAAATGCTCAACGTGAGCTATGATATATTTTCCTCCCCCATTTTACAAAGGGACCTGAGGCTCAGGGTTATTACTAATTTGCCCAAGATCACAGTGCTGGATTTCAAATCCAAGCCAGATTACCTTCAAAACCCAAACTCTCTCCTACTGCCCCAGGTAGCTTCCCAATAACACCAAAGTTATTGGCCAATATCCCATAAATACTCATTGTAAAAATAGAAATTTTCCTTTTTTTCTTGGATAGCTCACTCATACTTTATAATTGTAGTTTTGCCCACACTATAATATTTTAATAAGGAAATTTTACCCACGGATTTCAATTTCTCCTTTTAAGAATAAGAGAGAATTGAAGCACTTTTTAGATTTTAGTGAGCTTTTTAAGTGAATCTACAACAAATGCGTAGAGATAAAACTTTATGATTCAGCTAACTATAGTAGTCAAATGCAAAATTACTGTTTACAGTAGAACTCTGTATTAACCGATTTAATCTTGGACCCTACCCACAATAATTAATCACTGAGTGTCCTTATAATAAATCAAGGAGAAAAATAAACTATTATTTCAGGCTGTAAATAACTGGCTAAGAGTAATTCATTTGTAGTCTATATCACTAAGAACATCACTTGAAACAAATAGGTTCTGCCAATATATTTATCAAATCACAATTTACTTGTTGGCAGTGGTTGATTAGAAAAATCTTAAAGAGAGGGACCTTTTTTTACACATTTTATGTAGTTCCTGTGGCACCCCCAAGCCCGTGGTTGGCACAGAGTAGGCACAGTAACATCTATTGAATATGCTGCTCATTCAACAACTTTTAAAATCAATGGGTAGGAGTATACTTTCAAAGTTGGCCCCATGGCACAGTATCAAGGGCACTAGAAATGTGAGGATATATGTAATATTATGCAAACTAAGAAGGAAGTCTGCTGGCCCTGGAAAGAACTGCAGATTTAGCCTTTAAAAAAAGACTAAGTTCATCACAGGCACTAATTTAGTTCCATTCCCTAGCAATTAAACACTTAGCAGAAAACTTACAAACTGATTCTGGGTGGTGAGCACATAACGCAATACATAAATGATATCATGTAGAATTGTACACCTGGAACATATGTAATTTTTACCAACCAGTGTCACCCCAATACATTTAACAATTAATAAAAACAAAACAAAACAAAAAACAGAAACAAAAACTGCCATTAACAGACACCATGAGACTTCTTTCCTTTTACATGATTCCATAATACAGTACAATGATATTTCTTTGTTCTGCAGACAGGCAATGCAAACACTCTTGGGGGAATGGCATTCCAGTTTAAATTTCGGGACCAGGAAAGACACAAAATAAGTGATTTTGTGCAAAGTGACACTGTGGCTTCTTTCTCTTCTGTTTGTAGACACAGTCCAGTTTTCTGAGAAGAGGAGAGAAGAAGGTTGCTTCCATTTTATCTTTACATCTGTAATTTTAATGTTTTAAAAATTCAGGTTACAGAAAAACACAGACATAGAAGAAATTAGTTAGGAGATGATTATTCACATTGTGAAGGGATTATCCATAGGGTTTTATTAAACATGGAACTCCCCTCGGGCAGTGAATTTGGGATTTGAGCAGCTTTCCAGGAATATATTTGTGTAAAGTAAGGTACACTTATATATTCATCTTAACTCTTCTCCAAGGACCATCCAGCATCTTCTTTCCATTCACGCGGCAGGGAACAAACAGTACTTGTTACGGAATAGTCCATGGATTCTTGGACCACCCTCCTCCCATTTCTTAGGAGCTGAGGCTCTAAGGAATCCAGCCTACTGGTAGATAAAGATTCCCTTGTGGCCACAGGCCACTATTCAGCAGCAGGCTCTTTCTAAAGGCCGGGGTTTGCTGCACACTGGCTCAGTGAAATATGAGCGGAGGCGCAGTGTGTATGAGAGGTGCACTCAGCACACGCCGCAAATATGTTCTGTGGCAGATGAGGAAATTCAGAGCAACTGACTCAACAGCTTGTCATGAAGCTATTTCTTCAGGTCTACGCTGGTTAATTACAAGGTGAGGAAGCACCCCCTCCCCTTCACCCCTGAACACTGAGGCCCATCAATAACAGACGGTGCCCAACTGCTGGCTGCAGAAGACAACATGAGGACTAAGGAGCCTTCCCACCCAGTCTTTACGCTGAATAATAATTGGCAAATCACCTTCCCATAGAGTAAAACTGGGTGTTTGGAAAAACTTCCTTCCATGATTCTGCACTCAAGGAGTCGCACAGCAGAGGATCGAAAAGCTGAGGGTTTGGCCTCCCTGGGTGTCACCCAGGGGAGGGTGGCTTCACCGTTCAAACCAGCGAGCCAAGTTGCGTACGATTTGGGGCCGGTCCCCAGCCCTCTGTACAGCCTGGCAGGCCCGGCACCAAGGCTCGTCCCAGAAGGAGATGGTGTGCACGGCGTAGCTCCGGCGCCAGTGGAAGTAACGGCGGTAGGCAGCTGGGTTTCGGTCGAGGAAGAGCAGGTAGGCGGCCAGGGCGGAGGCACTAGGGAAGTCATCCACGTGGATGAAGGCACCGCGGGGCACAAAGCGCTCGTAGTTGGCACGATCGGGGCCCAGCACCACTGGGACGGCCCCGGCCAGCAACGCGTTGCGCCAGAGCTTCTCGGTGATATAATCCAGATGCTGCGAGTTCTCGAACGCCAGGTAGAACTTGTAGCGGGCCACTGTGTGCAGGAGCCCAATGTCGGGCACGGGCCGCCGGCGCGCGCCCCTGCCGAACACGTCCACGGCCACGTGCGGGCGCAGCTGCTGGTAGTAGCGGACCCGGGCCTGGCGCTCATCCCAGTTGCTCACCACCCAGGCCACGAGCCCGCGTTTCCGGGCCAGCGGGGGAGCCAGGCCGGGTGGCTGGTCGCTGGGATGGGTCCTGGGGTAGAGGTAGCCGTAAGGCACGAAGACGTCCGAGTCGGCCCGGTAGGAGAGCGTCCAGTTAAAGAGGCTACCGTCTAGGCTTCGCAGCCCCGGGGAGTGGGAGGGCGACTCGAAGTTCATCCACACCCAGCGCTGGCCCGGGGGCCTGGGGCCCGAGGCGGCCAGGGCTTGTGCCGCCACCGCCGCCGCCTCCTCGTCGTCGTCCAACACGCGCAGCTCCAGCTCCTCGGCCGTGCGCACCCGGACGCCCCAGGGCGGGGGCCAGTCCGGGGGTCCCTTCACCAGGTCTCGGTGGTGGAAAAGCACAGCCTGGGCCTCCCCGTAGGCCGCGCGGTCGGTGAGCAGGCGGCAGCCGCTGATGTTGAAGCGCCGCCAGCAGTCGGGGGGCGGCCTCGCGGCGCCCTCACGCCCCGAGAAGGGCTCCCACCACAGCAGCACGCCCACCGGCCGCGGCGGGGCGGTGACGGTCCAGGGCAGCGGCGGCAGCTGCCTCCAGCAGGCGTAGGCGGTGAGAGCCGTGCACAGCAGGCCAGCGGCCGCCAGCGCCGCGGCGGCCCGTGGCAGCCCCCCGGCTCCGCGCCGCCCGCCACGCCGGCGCGCCGCGGGGCCCCCCGGCGCCCCCATGGCGCGCGCGTCCGCAGGCCTGGAGGCGCGGCGCCCGCTCGCATCCTGCCGCTGCGGCTCCAGCCGTCGTTGCCGCTCGCCGCCGAGCCTGGACCCGGAGAGGGCGGTCCCGGGATCCCAGGGCTCGCAAGGCACGCGCCCCTCCGGGCGCGCCGGGGCGAGGTGAGCGAGCTGGGCAGCCCAGCCGGGCGCCGCCCCGTCCCTCCCCTGCGCTGCGCCCCCAGCACGCCCGGCCGGGCCAGGCCCCGGGCGCGCCCTGCTGCACCGCCGCCCACTTCTCACCTCCTCCGTCGCTGCCGGACTCTCCCGCCACGCCCCACGCAGACCCCTCACCCGCTGCTCCGGACCCCGCCCCAGGGGCGCCCCAGCTATTCCGCGCGCTCCCACCGCGCTGGGCTCCCGCCCGGGCCCGCCAGCAGCTCCCTCCCAGCGCTCAGTTGCGGTGGCCCGAACCCGCACCTTCCGTAGCGAGGGCCCGGCTCACCCCTAGGTACGTGCTGGGGCCACAAGACCCTCCAAAAGCCGCTTGGGCGCGAGGGCAGGCGCGGGCACCGAGAGAGGGCGGGCCGGGGGTGTCCAGCCTCCCGGCGCAGCGGAGGGTTTACGTCCACTTCCTTTCTCACGGCCCTGCCGTGGCCAGCGACGCCTGCCGGAGGGCGGGAGCTGGAGCGGTGCCGGCGACCGTGACCTAGCGACCCACAAGACTGGCGAGTTGTGCCCGCAGCGAGGACCACGGAGGTTGTGCATTTTGTGAAACCAAGTTTTAAAGTGAATAGGTAAACCCTACTGCCCTAAGAACATTCCCTTCGCCTGCCGCCCCAGCAGAGGATAGGGAAGAAGAAAACGTTTTCTGAGCAATCAAAATACATTCCTTTCCTCCTTTGCTCCCACGCTGAACACGCCTGACTGCCAGCACATCGCATTCTTAGCAATAGGACTAGGAGGACTCATTAGACCAAGATAAAGGTGGGGCCCTTGGGGCTTATGTCCTCAGGGAATGTCCTGCCTATTCTCTGAGCTGACTATTTGAACATCATTAATTTTACTAAGGACTTAAGAAATAACTTAATTTCCACACTTAAAAAATATGCAAAACACTCTGGGCTATAAACTGATGACTAAGATAAAAATTATAGCACTCAAGTTTAGGATCACACTGGCCTCTCCCGGTTTAAAACGGAGGCAACAACCCACACGTCTACTACTACAGTCGCTTGTGGAGTTTTCCCCCCCTAAAGCTTGAATTTGAATTTCTGGGTTTTGACCTTCATAGATGTTACTAAGTTTTTATTCAGCAAAATTCTAAATAGGCCATGGATGGGCTGCAGGCGTAAGGAGAGGGGGCAGTTTTGAGAAAACTTTTAGTAGATCACAGCTGCGCATGGGAGAAGCCGCAAACCTAGGGCCATGTATGTTACAGGATGTTGGAGGGGAAATAGACTTCCTGGGAATAGGGCCAATCTGTCAGGTGATTTTGATGTTGTGCACACAGAAAATAAGCTTGGGTCTGCCATTTGGATTTTTCATGAACTTTCTGATTAAAAATCAAGTACAGATTGTAAACACTTCTGTAAAAATGGTTGCTGATGTCATTGCCTCTTAGCTGGCAGTAGCAGCTGGGGAGCTGGGTGGACATCATGAGACGCTTTGGCTTTTCCCAGCACCCTGGCAGCACTTTCTCCTGCACACTAAAACCTTTTATAATGTTTCGATTTATTTTTTTTTTAATTTCACAGAATCATTTTCAAGCGATTGTCATTGAGTTCAGGAATCTCAGCGATTCTCCACTGTTACTGTTCATTAAAAAGTAAAAGCTATAAGTGCACAAACAACTTTTTTCAACTAAATAAAGGAAAGGACACATTGCATTGACTTTTCTTTTTATGCAGTTCAAACATCTATGCATTTATGTACACATTCTTCCCCCACTGTAATTAAGTAAGACATCATCGATAGAGCCTAACATAGTGTCCCCTGGTTGGTAGGCACTTGGTAAATGTTAACCTGCTTCTCCTTCCATTCCCAGTTTTCCCTTAAGTCCTCCAGATACTCCAATTAAACCAACTTTTTGCTGGTAGAATGGCTCAGATCTTGTGAGTACCAGTTTCCATTGTGTCCATTTACCCTGGTGGGGCACAGGACCAGAGACCTAGCAGGAGGGTATGCCTGGGTCAATGGAAACCAGTCATGACTTCTCTACAAAGTACAGTCATGCACCACATAAGGACATTTCAGTCAACAATGGACTGCAGATACAATAGCATTCCCATAGGATGATTATAACAGAGCTGAAAAATTCCTGTTGCCTGGTGACTTCGTAGCCACCATCAGGTCGTAGTGTAACACACTACTCACATTTGTGGTGATGCTGGTGGTACACTGATTGCACAGCCAGCTGTATAAAAGTATAGCACCTATAATTATGTACAGCATATAATACTTGATAATAAATGACTATGTTCCTGGATTATGTATTTTTTTTCTTCTTTATCCTCCAAAGATTTATTTTGTTGTAGAAATAAAGACAGAGAGAAGGGGGAGGGCCCAGAGCAGTCTCCATAGTGGCATTAACATCAGGTTTCGACATGGTTTCATTCCACACTGCTGGGCATAGAGCCACGCACGGCAGGAACCGGGCCAGAGGTCTCCCGCATAGGAGGCATGCCCCCGTGAGTGGGGGCTGAACCAGGGGCCTCCTATATGGAAGCTGGTCTGGCAGGAACTGAACTGCACCCCCCCTTCCCCAAATGGGAAGCACACCACAGTTCAGCATATGGGTCTGAATGGGCCAGGGCCGGGACCAAGACTCGATCCTCAGAGCCATCCCAACATCCCCGCATTTTTTTAAATACAATGCTTTCTGTCCTTATTTTAGAGTGTTCCCTTTCTACTGATAAAAAGAAATTTTGTTGCAAACAGTATGCTATGTTACGCTGGCAGCAGTTTCATACATCTGTTGTGCTCAGACACTGCATCTCTTATATCATTTCTCCGGTGCTTGATTTAATCTCGAGTTGTTGTGTACAGTAACGTGCTATACAGCTTGTGGCCTAGGAGAGGAGGCTATATCATCCAGGTGTGTGTAAGAACACTGTGATGTTCACACAAGACAAAATCACCTAATGCCACATTACTCAGAACATATCCTTGTTAAGCGGCATGTAGCTAGAGTGGTTGAAGGTCATATACCTTGGTTTATCACAAGGCAATGCCTGTTCTTATTTGAAAAGAATGGAGGGGAGGAGGAAAAGGGAGAAAGGTGTTAAGGGAAAGTAATGATGCCAGGTGTTCTCATTTATTCATTTCACCAATTGAAACACTGGGATAAAAAACACTTTCTACCTTTAAGAATCTGTGAAACAGGGGAAGCCGGGATGGCTCAGTGGGTTAAGCGCTCACTTTGCAGCCCCTGGGACTGAGGATTGAATCCCGGCCCCTGCCTGTGTGGACCCATATGCTGAACTGGGGAGTGCCCCCTGTGGAATGAAACTATGTGGAAAAACCAATGTACAACTGTGGAGACTGTCTGGGCCCTCCCCACTTCTGTCTGTCTGTCTGTCAAAAACAATAAAAATAAATCTTAAAAAAAAAAAGAATCCGTGAAACAGACAGTGGCAGGGGTAGGGATCATGAAAGGTATTAGGTTAGGAATTCTTAGCGTTTAGTTTGGCTAAGGAGATTGGGGTTTTATCCTGAAGGAGAGTCCTTGAAAGGTTTTAACAAACCAACGGAGCAAGACAGATTAGTATTTTTAAAAACTTAATAAGTATTATAAGGGGAGGTGTATATATATAATAGAAGGGGACATGAGGTGGGTTTCTGGTGTGCTGGCCATTGTTTTTTGATGCAGGCACTGGTTAATGGGTGTGCTTGCTTGGGGAAATTCATCAAGCTATATGCTTACATATGTACTTTTATGTATGTAAATTATACTTCAGTAACGTTTTTAAGGAAAAGCTATTCTGGCATCAGTAAAGGATGAGTTGAGTATTTGGGAATGGGATAAGGGTAGAAGTAACAAGTCCGGTTGGAAAGCTATTGCTGTGATTCAGAAGTGAAACCAAAAGGGCCTGAACAAGACAGTAATGTGAGAATGAAGAAGAAAAAAAGAAAATTCTACACATGTGTTATATTCATCAGAACCGTGATGACAAGCATCACAAACTCCATCATGTTAGGCTGGCTCTCACTGGCCCAGCCTGGACCACGTGCTCATTCTTGAAGCAATCACGATCGTCAAAAGATGTCTCTCCAGAGCCTTTTCTTGAACTATAGGGTAGAATCAGCTTCGTCTAAACCTCAGGAACTAAGGAAGGGGGGAGGGTAACTACCCAAAAGTTAGCTGAAGAAGAGGGAAGGGATAGTGGGTAGGCCAAACACCATAGCCATTTGTAAGAAATTATTAGGATTCTAAATGAACTCTAAATCACCCGAGAACTTTAAACATTCTATGATTCTTTTTAGCTTGGTAACTATAAGCACATGATTCTTGTGCTTCCTGTTCCCACAGAATGTTACGCAGAAAGAACTCTTTTTCAGTTGCAAACAAGAAGACAACAAAGTCAGGTATGAAGGAGGGTTCTTGGAACCTGAAGGATGAATGAAGGAGCGTAGAAGAGAGCTTCATTAATCAAGGCTTATTTTATCAAAATGAATGAGTAATCAACTCACAATGTGTCCAAGAACCACCTATTCTGGTTCAAAATTAAATATAGGACACAATTCCCTGGAGGCAAGAACCAGGCCAACAGTGGTTCCTAAAAGTCTAACTCATTCTATGTTCTTCCCCAGGGAAATAGTTCATTTTAAGCCTGTCCTAGTGCTCCTCACAGAGACATTTAATCTTTTCTAGGGAAGCCCCAGAACATGCTCCAAGTATCTTAAGTCTTCCTACCAGCTCCAAGTTCTGACAACCTAGGCTCCGTGAGACTACTCTCTAATGGGTTGCTATTTTTTACTGGATCTGAGATTTCTGTGCCTGCAAAGTATTCTTTCTATTTATGTATGTATGTATGTATGTATGTATGTATGTTCCTTGAAGAGAGAAAAAGGCAATTCAGAGTCCCTTCCAGTATTATGTACTTACTGAGAAGAGGGGAGCAGCCAGGGCGTGGTTAGAAAGGCTAATCCACATGTGAATAGGTGGAGATTGTTTCCTTTCGCAGGTGAACAGGAAACTGGATGTTAAAAATGAAGACTTGCGGAAGTTCAACAACGACCCACAATTTATTGTTATTGCCGTATTAAATCTTTGTCAGAAAAATAAACCTAACACCGACTTATAAGGCCTTTTCCTTTCATCTAAGGGCAAAATCTTACTGCCCATAAAAGACATTGTTATGTATAGTCAATATGAGAACATATTATATTTACTTTAGGGTTTTACATTTTTGTGAATTCACGTTCTTCCTGTATACTTATTTCACTGAACAGGTAATACAAGAATTTCAGGTGTCCAGAAAAATGTGAAATTTCCACTAAAGTCAGAAAGAAACATGGTAATATTACACAGTGCAATGCCTGGCACATATGAGATGTTTAATAAATATTTGTTAGATACATGATTGGATAAATGAGCAAATGAATGAATGAACACCACTATGAATTTTATATTTCATGAGGCACTTACTAAACTATTCAATTTCTGCACTCATAAAGATTATGCAAAAGACTTTGGACTATAAAATAATGACTAAGATAAATAAAATAGTACCCAAGTGTGGGGTAAAAAGGGTCAGCATCATACTGGCCTTCCCAAATCCTTTTCAGGTTCACCAGTACTGTCCTCCTACCCCCATCCCAAGTCTACTCGGATCCCCAGGTAAGTGAGTTAGCACAAATCCTGCAGTTTCAAGAACTCAAACTTATCTGATCTGGGTACCTGCCCCACATCAGTACTTATGTGTAGCCACATTGAAGGCAACCAGATCGTAACTCAGGACCAGACCCTAACTCAGGGAGGCAACCCAGCCCTCTGTAGACAGAGGAGGGATCTTGACTAAGCTCCCTCTTCCTGTGTCCTGACCTTACTTCTCACATAGACCCACAACATAATCCATGAGAGAAAGTTGCATTTTCTCTAGAAGTTGGGTAATTCTGCCTTTACCAGTAAATGCCCCCAAAGCAGCCAGTCAGATCACAATAGAGACCGGGCTGGGGTCCATCTCACTTATTCCTGTGATTCTTCCTCTAAAAGGAATCTCAGGCACTTGCAAGATTGAGAAATACTTGTTAGATCAAAGTAAACTAGTGACATATAAGTGATTTTTGGAAAAGTGTGGAAATGGAAGGGCACATGTACATTACCCATACGGCAAGAAAAACATCTCTGAAGAAATGGGACAGTCACATTTTATAGTGCCAGGTCAAGCTTGCTGTGGCCAAATAAACAGCCCAGGAATCTTGCATGATTGTACATGAGGGTGACATCACATTGAAAATGCTGGTTTTAAAAGGATTACTGTCAACCACTCCAAAAAGAACCCTTAATAATGTTTAGCACAATTCATCAAACATTTGCTCTTGGGGAAAGGACAGGTAAGTGAATAAACACTGCCTGATGGTCCGAGTGTGTAGCAGGAACTACTTCTGTCTGGCAGTACCACTGGGTTCTGCATAAGGAGGAAAGTTCTTACTTGAGTGAGCTCACTGTTCAGAGACTGACTTTCCTGGATCATTCAAGACGGCAGGGAAATCGCAGCTACTCTTAAAGTTGGAGAAGAGAAACTAGATATGAATGAGAGAGGGAGGTGCTGAGTGACCATTCACAGAGCCTGTCTTTCATCACTTCTACCACTGAACAGCTGTGCTACCTCTTGGGCTCCCTTGAACCTCCCGTGGGTCCATTTCCTAGTCCACAGTTTGAGAAAGAGTCATGGGATTGTTGCTGGAAGACTGATATCACGACTCAGGATTTGCTGTATTCCAGTTTAAAAGATAAAACGCTTGAGTTTTTCTTTACTTTGATATACACCTTGCAGAGCTCTTTCTAACATGTTTTCCAAGCAATACAGGACTGAGATTGTTCTGTATTGACATTTGCAGGGTTTAGAGTCAGACCTTGTTTGAGCTTTCAAAAGCACAACTAGTCACCCCAATAAATGTAACAAGAATGAAAGAAAAGCATAACTGCATGTGATAACATGTATTGAATGCCCATTATGTGCCAGGCACGTGAGGTATATCTGAACAACGAGACAAAACATTTCTGTCCTTGTGGGATAGCTAGCTAACACACTCAACACCACCCATGTAAGCTACAGCTTCAGAGCAATTTCAGACTTAAAGAGCCCAAAGGTTGTGATCGGAAATTGGAAGCTGTGATGTGTTTGTTAGGCCTTCAGGAATCCGCCCACTTTCCTCTTGCAACACTTCCTTGATCACCTTTGTCACTTTTGTATTAATCAAGTGCTATTACTGTCAGAGTAGAATTTTTTTTTTTAATATCCTTAGATGTGTATCTTTTATTTTTTCATCAAATGTATTAGTGTGACATTCATTAACAAAATTGTATAGGTTTCAAGTATAGAGTTCTATACTACATCATCTGTATATATTGCGTTGTATGCTCACCACCCAAAGGTGCCTGTCTTGGCACTTTTCTCATCTCCATTTGCAATTAGGCAAGGTTTGTCAGATTGTCAAGGAAGTTTTTGAAGCTAAAGTAAAGCAGGTTTCATTTGGGGGAGGGGGTAGACATGAGTCTCTCCACTTTATAGTTTCCATTCTCTCTCCTTTATAGAGACGTGGGATTATAAACCAGAAGGAAGCTATTTAGCCCACACATGCTTCAAGCAAACACCATAATTAAGTCAGATAAAACTAAAGGCAGTTGTATTAGTAAGGGTTCTTTTGGTTACAATTATGGTGACTTACTGAAGCCAGCTTTCGACCAAAAAAAAAAGGTAGGGTTGGTAGCAAAATTTGGTATACTTTTAAGTGGCATCACCTATTTGTAGGAACAAGAAAAAAATAAGGATTTGTTATTTAAGAAATGTCATGACCATTTACCATCAAAAGGGCATCTGAAAGGTAAGAAAATAAAGACTAAAAAAGTAACAGGTATGCTAATAAATAAAATCTATAAAAGTAGCTTGGTGTAGTAAGGAAAGATTAAAAAAAACATTTCTTGTGTTTCATATGCATGGCACATATTTATTATATGGAATTTTCTAAATATAGAAAAGTGTAAAAAAGAAAATAAATGAAAGAGCTTATCCCCCATCTTCACCTCAAGATAACTACTATTTATATTTTGGTTTTTAAGAATGCAAATATATATATATATAAAACTAGAGTCATATTGTAATACTATTTGTATTACACTTTTCTCCATTAATATAAGCTTTGTCCCATGCCTTTAAATGCACTTGGAAAACATAATTTTATAATGGTTTCATCATATCACCAAAAATAAGTAAATAAATAACTAAATCTGTACTTACTGATGGCTGGAATTCTAAAGCTAGCCACATCCTGTACCATACCCTTTATAAGAAAAACCACAGCCCTGCTCAGGCACACAGTTTTAATCGGCATGTTAGTTCCTTTTTTATTTTTAAATTGTTATCTTAGTGTAGTCAGAACACTTGCCCTGAGGTTTATCCTCTTAACAGATTTTTAAGTGTACAATACAGTATTGCTATCTATAGGCACAATGTTGCACAGCAATCTAGAGCTAATTGATCTTGCATTGAAATTTTACACCGGATGATTAGCAACTCCCTCAATTCCTCCTTACCTAAGCGTCTTAGCAACCACCATCTTGTTCTTTGTTTCTATGAGTTAGACTATTTTAGATACCGCATGTAAGTGAAATCATGCAGTAATTGTCTTCCTGTGACTGGCTTCTTTCACTTAACATAATGTTCTCCAGGTCCATCCCCGTTAGCCTCCAATTTCTTGTCTCATGTGTGCGTGTGCATGTGTGTAGACAGGAGTATGAATCTCGCTGAACCATTTTGGGAACTAAAAGAATTGGGGGTCTTGAAATAGACAATGTTGACTCTCAACTTGCTCACCCTATTTGTGTCCAAAGTCCTGATTAATTCCTTCTAGAGTATAAACATGCAGATTTTTATCAGGATTAGGGAGAGTCATCAACACTGTGTGGAAAATCTAAGGGGTTTAAAATTTGGGGAAGCCGGGACGGCTCAGCGGGTTGAGCGCTCGCTTTGGAGCCCCGAGGACCGAGGATCGAATCCCGGCTCCGGCCCAGGCGGACCCACGTGCTGGACTGGGGAGTTCCCACAGTTCGGTTCTCTAGCTGTCTCTGTCTCTATCTCTCTCTCTTTCTGTCAAAAGTAAAATAAAAATAAATATGCACTGAAGATAAAATAATTACTCTCTATAAATATAAAAAGATATAAAAAAAAATAAAAAAAAATAAAATTTGTTGTGTGGGTAGGAGGAGATGGAAATTCTTAAAATGCCAACTTTAGAAAAATTGGATGCAAAATGAATGCCAAGCAATAGGTATAAGGATAAAAAAAGTTGTGTTACTTTCAGAGCAAGACACAGTATATAGTCTATAGAATAATGTCTTAGACCAATATATATTGCATATACAAATAGTCATAATGTATGACTAAGTGGAAAAAATGCAGGCTATAAAATATGTGTAATGTGATAGTTTTTCCAATTTTTATTAAAATACAGTTAACATACAATATTAGTGTCAGATGCACAGCAGTTACTCAACATTTACATACCTAAAGAAGTTATCTCCATGGTTAGTCCAGTGACCATCTGACACCACACCTATTAGTGACTGTATTTTATTTGTTTTATACCTGAAAACTTGAACCTCTTTTCACCTTCACCTTTTCTCCCCTTTAAAAAATTTTTCAATTATAGTTGACATTCAACATTATTTTCTATTACTTTCAGGTGTACAACATATAGTTAGACAAATACTTACACTATTTAAGAAGTGATCCCCTGACTAGTATATTACCCATCTGGCACTATATATAGTTATTACCATATTATTGATTATCATCCCTATGCTTTATTTTATATTCCCATGACTATTTTGTAACTACCAATTTGTACTTCTTGGTCTCTACCCTTTTCACCCTGACCCCCAATGGCCCCCATCACCTCAATAAACCTAGAACCCATCTGACACTACACATAATTATTAAAGTATTGTTGACTATATTCCTTACACTCTACCCTAAATCCCCATGACTACTGTGTAAGAACCAATTTGTACTTCTTAATCTCTTCCTGTTTCACCCACTCCCAGTACCCCTCCCTTCTGGCAACCGTCAAAATGGTCTCTGCATCTGTGAGTTTGTTTCTGTTTTGTTCACTTGTTGATTTTGTTCTTTAGATTCCACATGTAATCGAGTAAATCCATGTGAAGGCCCTTTAAGAGGAATACCTAGGGTTGTAGCCACCCTCATGTCACTTAGCCACAACCCTTCACAACCCGGGCTGTTTTTCACAACCAGAAGTTAGCGGGCCTTCCCTTCCCAGCGCTAGGAGCTTGGTGTGGTGCTGGGACTTCCGCAGCTGAGTTATCCCTCCCGATTTTTAATGGTCACATGCAGGGGTGGGACCCACCTGTTCCACGTCTCTAACCCTCCTATGAGTCTCGAGGTGGCTTCTTCTGTATGTCTTTAGTTGTAGGGCTTTCGTTCAGGTAGACTTCAGGTAGTTCTTAATGATGATTGTTCTGTAGTTTAGTTGTAATTTTGATGTGGTCATGAGAATAGTGAAGTACAGCATTTACCTACTCCTCCATCTTGACTATAAATCTGTGATACTATTTTTATTTAAAAAATGACCTCCCCATTATATGATTTCTATCTCTCTGCATATTTTAGTTGTAAGACAATAATATGTTAGTAACATAAATCAGGAGATAGATTCCTTTATAAGTAAAAATAAAAATATTACCTTTTCAGAGAAATCGTGTTTTATCTTGTGTAGCCAAAAAATCTTCCCAATCATTTTGACCTATTGTTTTTTACTTCTAATCCTTTCATCTGTGTGGCTCATAGCTACTTCTGCTATGACTATGTGGCCAAATTGGGGGGTGGGGGGGAGGGGGCGGCCAGTCCTATGACACCAACCTGTGCAGAATGTGCAGCAACTGTGTCTGGTGAAAACAGGAAATTCAAGGAGTCTGGGACTACCGGTAGGAGCTATAAAATGAAGAATGAAAGTGAGCAAGTTGCAAACATCTTTAAAAAAAAAATCATTTTTGTTTTATTCCTCACCTCAGAAGAAATGCTTCTATTATATTTCATCAAGTATGGAAATGGTTGTTGGTTTAAGATTGCCATAGATTTTTATTATTTTCAAGAATGGTTTTTGTAATCCTGGCTTTCAAAGAGTTTTCATTTCTAAAATGTGCCCCCCCCAATGCTTATTAATTTAAAAACAAACCAAAATAGATGCATTATATTATCAAGCATTTTTAAAAGTCATCCTCTACCTTTGGTGTTTAGATGGTTTCAGTTATTAAGCTTGTTTACTGGGCAGGAGTAAAGTGGAAGTGAGGCAGGAAATCCGTGAGCATGCTTGTAAAGTCACACTGGAACTCAAGTGCAAACAGGACATCATTTCTACTGGATGAATAAAAACCAATACCTCCCACCCACTGCACTTTTTCTGTGTCAATAACATACACGCAAAAAAGGTTGATGGTAAAAATTTTTAGAAGCTTAAGATTTTAGATTTGTAAGAATGCTAAATGCTTTATCCCGACCCCAGGTGGTTCTTTTTCTGGACTAATTTAAAGTGATCTCCCCAATTTTAGCCACTGGCAGGAAATGCTGTTACTGAAGTAGCGGGTGATGAGAGAGTTCCGTAAACATGGTGGTGGCTAGAACTGGCTTACATGTAGGATCTCTCCTAGCGTGTATTCACTAAATGGAAATTTTTATATTAAATCTGGAAAAGTTTGAATCTTGACTCAGGAGATTATTGACTGTTTCACAGTGTAAATATTTTTAAGTAGGGAAGGGACATACCCAGTCAACAAATCTTTGTTTACCTGACTTGATTTATAATATTAAGACTGAAAAATGAACTTGAGAACCATAAACTAGAGGGATTTTTAAGGTGATTTTTAGCCCAGAGAGGAAGGAGAATGAAAGGTGTATAACCAGAATACTAGGAAAAATAATTTTTTTTAAGGATTGGGAGGTAACTAAATCATAACAGTGATATATGAAATGAAAAATTCAAAACACCTAATTGTCCAAAAAATGAAGTAATAAATTCAAAAATTTAGTGCAAACATAAAAAAATTTCAATGTAATTATTTAAAGTTATATTTTAGTGAATGAAAATTATATCATGTTATAAGACATAATATGTCTTATACAGATACTATGCAATGTGATTTCAATCATGTAAGGTAAAACATGCATAAAAAAAGACTAAAAATATATCAACATGTTAGTGGTTATTTTGGGGAGTTGAATTACAGATGAGTTTTCTCTTTTATTTTTCTTTATTTTCCATTTTTCCACTGCACATGTAATACTTTTGATCAACTGAGAGAAGGGAAAGGTTGTTCCCCTTCTCTTCTTTTAACCTCATTTTAACCCAGTAGTATTAGTAAAAAAAAAAAAAAATTAACATCTTTCCATAAATTTCCTGGTACTTACTATTTAGTAGACAAATTCTAGAAAAATGATGAGCTCTATCAAATCTGGTGTTAAAATGGTTGTCTCTGAGTCAGACACTTTTTGACCATGTAATTCATTTACTAGGTAATCTGTACCTATAACTGAACTTACTTGTCTTGTTTTATTTTTTTTAATAGATGAACATAATGATACCCTAGTAAAAGGTTAAGGCTTATAATGTTTATTTGAGTAAAAACTCAGTAACATGACTTTGTTTTATTATGTTTTACATATTTAATAAAATAATCTGAATTAGGGGAAGCCAGGATGGCTCAGTGGGTTAGGCGCTCACTTTGCAGCGCCAGGGACCGAGGATCGAATCCCGGCCCCGGCCCGTGCGGAACCATATGCTGAACTGGGAGCTCCCCTAGTTCCGTTCTCTCTCTGTCTCTGTATCTCTCTCCCTCTCTCTCTGCTCTGTCAAAATAAATAAATAAATAAAATATATATTAAAAAAAAAAAAATCTGAATTAGAAGCCCAGTGTATTCCAACTGTGACAAATAAAAATAAGTCTATTTTCCTTCATTGTTTTCAGGTTCTTAGCAAACTTTATCAACAGTTTGTCGTTACTTTGTACTTCTTTATATATATGAATAATACCAATAATAGAAATTATATTTTAACATATGTTTTGAAAAACACATCTTAAACTGTGAAACAAGCTTGGGTTTCTTCTCTGTTTTTCAGACATCAGGAGAAAAACGTTTCCTCTCAATAGAACACATTTATTCTTCTTATCCTAGAGTAAAGAAATATGTAAACAGGTAAGTTTTTATTCTGGGGAAATGCTCTTTAATTCCAACCTCAATTTAATCTAAATTTGATTTAATGTTCCCAACAGTACTCTGCTTGGTAGAGCAGAGTATAAAAGCCACACCCATGTGACCCAAGTAACTGAGAACCCACTCCTCAGTCTTCTAGACCGTCATTACCCAGAGTAGTGCCTGGACTAGCACCATTCGCATCCCCTGGGAGCTTATTAGAAATGCAGAATCTCAGACCCCACCCCAGACCGCCCATATCAGAATATGAATTTTAATAAGACGCATGTGACTGGTAGCACCTTAAAGTTTGAGAAGCACGGGCTAGACAACTTTTTGTTATGGCTGTTGTTACATGCCACAGAATAAGAACAAAATTGATAAAGATAAATAAATAAAACTGTTAGTGTGATAAAAGTGAAACTTCTGTTCACAGTCTCTACCAGAACTACAATTAGGGGACCATGGTTCAAAATTTAAAATTTTAAATGATGTGTATTAAATGTTGGGAAAGTCACAGCTACAATGATCGTGTTGTTCACAAGAAAGAGGGAAGAAGTCCAAGTGAATAAGAAAACGATGACAGTTAGGGCTGACTGAATTATCTAACTCAAGTACACTATACAGGAGAAGTTCCTGCAAATATGGTAATCCACGGAACTCTCTCTTTGGAAGCGTGAATTTCAAGGTGTATATATGATGTGAAACTTTTCACGATTCACACACTAAGGTCAATAGGTTCCCTTGCTTTTCCCTGTGTTGTTTGTATGTATTCTGTTTAATTTAGCTGTCTCAAGGAGGGAAAACCATATACCGTATTTTTTGCTCCATAAGATGCAAGTTTCCTGCCTGGACCCGCTCTCCTTCCACACAGTCCCTGCTTTCTGATCTGGCTCCAGGCTTCCCCATGGCATCATTAAGGTCCCCAATGTGCACTCTTCTTTGCAGTATTCGCTCCATAAGACGCACACAGTTTTCCCTCCACTTTTTGAGGGGGGGAAAAGTGCGTCTTATGGAGCAAAAAATACGGTACTTTTGTGGAGGGGAAGACATATGTGAGTTGGCAGCAAGAATATTCTGAACATGTATTAATAGTATGCATTCAACATACACTTCCTGGTTCATCATCTGTTCATTCTTGTGACAAAAAGTGATTGAGCACCTACTACGCCGGGCTCTGTGCTAAGTTCTGGACACGCGCTGGTGAGTGAAAGAGACACGGTTCCTGCGTTCACAGTGCTTCTGATAGTGTGTGAATTACAACTGGTCAAGTTTTGAAAATTATCTGTGGTTTTTGCTCATCTGTGGTATTTCTGTGTCTGGCATCTACTTTTTCTCATTGATAATGAGAAATGTCTAATTCTTATTTATCAGTCTGACGCCTATAGATTGATCAGTTGTGATTTGTATAGCAGATAATAGCAGTTTATATGGCAAAATGCAGCTGGCAACTTAACAGAAATGAAGCAAAGATATACAATAATAAAAGTTCCATGTTGTAACATGATCACTGTAAGGGCTTGACGTGGGTGGGAGATCAAGGGCTGGGGGCTGCTAGTCAGGGAGTGTGGATGAGTAACGGTGAGCAGGAACTGTGAACAAGTCTCTCCTAAATTGTATAGCTGAAAGTAAGCTATTAGAAACACACATTTTTTATCATGTGTCCCCAGTTTATGCACTGGGTAATCTATTAGGACGTTCATGTCTTCAAATAAAGGTAATTTATTCTTCAAACCAGTCTTATAATAATGACATTTAGAAAATTATTCATCGTTAAAGTAAATTTTGTGAGTTTTCTTGAAATGATGGATTTATGCACTGTAATTAGGACCTGACAAATTGGATGGAAAGTTGAAATAAACAGCCCCCAATGGGCAAATGGCCTAGACTTGAGTTGAAACAACCATTACTTCAGGACACTGAAATCTTTGTGAATGTTGAGAGCAGTTGCCTCCCAGGTTCCCAACCTGGCATTCCCAGAACCTTGGCATGTGTGCCTGTTTAACCACCATCTACAACTGCTTCCACCCTTGTTTTCCAGTGACTGGATTCTCCACCATGATGGCCCAGAGGTTAAGAGTATAGTCTCAGAAGTCAGATGTCAGAAGTCAGATGTCAGAAGTCAGATGGATACAGGTTTGTAGCCCTGACCTCACTACCTCCTAGACAAAGGATCTTGGGTGATGTAATATCTCTATGCCTCAGTTTTCTCACCTAGAAAATGGAGATTAAAAATCTCATCTCATGTGATCATGTGGATTACGTAACTATAAAAGACACCATGTGCTTGGCACATGGTAAGTGATAGCTCCTACCACTTTATTATTAAATCCAGGTCTCTATTCTGGTTCCTTTCTGCTACATGAATCCCCTTTAGTAACAGTTGTATTTGTTTGTTTCTTTGTTTCCCTTGCATCTTAGTCTCTTAGTGGGTATATTTTCTCCCTACTGAATTCATGTTATAATTTAGAGGCTGTCTCCCTGAGGTCCCTCGTCCTTACTGGCACTTTTGCTCTCACTCCACTCCAAGTTCAACAGACATCCAGCTCCTGGGCACTGTGTGTCTACTAGAGGCAGTTGTGCCTAGTGGTTAAAAGGCACTGGAGACTGTTTGGCTGGGTTCAAATCTCAGCACTTCCACTTACTAGCTCAGTGACTCTGGGTAAATGATTTCAATTTTCTGTGCCTCAATTTCCTCATCTGTAAAATGAATTGCACCTGTTTGATGTGATTGTTGTAAAGATTACATAGATTGTTATATACGAAGAATCTAGAATAATACATGATATACAGCATTTGCTACCACGAATCGTACATACCTTGGATAATGCCAAGCTTGGCACTTACCTACTTCTCTCTTCTCACTCTGGGGTAAAATCGTAGCACTATCTGTAGGATTTGTATGCCCCACTTTATGTCCCCAGACTATCTGGACACTGCTTGCGCATCAAAACCCCTGCCTTCTCTACATCCTGCCACAAATGTTCCTGGCCGATACTGGCTGTGACAGTGAGGAATGAGTAATATTTTCTTCCAAACTTGTCTGTGCCGAATAGTACACTGGGCCCACGCTGGTGGCCTCTTACGTAAAAGCGGGTGGAACTAAGGGAGCCAAACAAAGCAATTGCCTTATTCTTCTTTAATTCCCTCACTTACCTTTCCCCCATTTCCACTGATAAACAAAGATCGCCCATCTAGAAGAAAGGATGGTGAAAACCATTCCTCCACACTGAGGCTAACTGTGTGCTAGAAAGTCTTCTGTAGATAAAAAGCAACAGTCAGAGCCAGGAGTATGACTCGAGAGTATGAACTTCTATCGGAACCATGGGGTAAATTTGTCAGCTGAACTGCCACTGTCCCCTAATGAGGCAAATGTTGCTAAACTAAAAGTCACCCAAGAGAAGTCAGTCAAAAGAAGATTGAATTTTGATTGAGAACTTTGCATGAAGCATGCGCCACTGGTATGTAAAGTACTCAGTATCCTCAGGGGTTTGGGTGGGAGGGTGTTGGGGTCTTACTTCTCAGCCCTCCGTGCCTTGAATAGTACTTGGCTTGTGGCAGTAAGGAGTTTCTGCTCTGCAGTCCTGGCTTAAAGCCTCCCACGGGGAGATTCTTTTTAATGCTCCAAATCCCTTCCAGGGCCACTGTTAATAGTTTCAAAAGTAAGATAATGATGATTAACTTATGCTATTTTTAACACAAAGTATTTTTAAAGTCGTTAGTTGGCCATTATTTGTTCAGTCATTTGGGTAGAGGTTTATTTGGTTTGACTAATCAAACCACCCAAGGTTTTTATTATTTGCTTAACCTTTTATTCTAGTCCATTCATCCAATTATTCCTTATGCAATTAAACCTCTACAGTGCTTAATTAGATACTTTAGCTTGCCCCTAAATAAGTCGATGAAAAGCCAATGTAGAAATATAAATAACAACACACAAAAGGACTAAGAATAAATAAGTTAATATATAGACTTCATTCAGTCAACCTTGTCTGTTTCTCATTTAATTCCTAGAATCACAAATATAATATAACCCAAAATTACCCACATTAATATATCCAATAGATCCAACAGTCTTTTAAAAGCCATAAACTTGAGATGTTGCTTAATCTTCCTTTGCAAGAAACAATAAGCTCATTAGAAACCACCATAACAAAATATTCGGACAAGGCAAATTATAGTCTTAAATCCTGACACCATTTAATAAGTATTGGTTTAGTAATGATTTGCCTTGGGCTTGCCTTCATATCCTAAAGTCAGTTACTTAGATTTTCAGAGCCAGTTAACGCACATTTGGTGAAAATCTACTGTGTAGAAAACTGTGACCCAGGTTAAGTAAGGTAGTGAATTCAGGTTAGTGCTGTAAGCTGTTTTTTTCCATTTCTGAAGCTGCAGAATTCTGTGCCAAATATTCTCCACAGATCTCATCTGATCCCTCCCTGAAGGATTCCCGTGCCATGTAATGATTAGGGCCATGGCCTTGAAGTTCAGAGGAGGTCTGGGTTTCAGTCTCTGCTCCACCACCTACCTACCACCTGTATGACTTGGGACGAGTTATTTAACCCACTATATCTCAGTTTTCTCATCTTTGAAATGGGAATAATAATTTCTGTCGCAAAGGACTATTATAGGATTGGATGAAATGGATAAAAAGTACTTTGCACTCAATGAATACTAGCTATTATCTTTACAGGTTCAATGACTTTCCTGTCCAAGCACAGACTAGGTTCCATTTCTAGAGGCACAGCCACTGAGCTGACTCAAGGAGCTGAAGGTCAACTCTTGCCTGTCCCTCCCGGTCCTCAATGGAGGAGCTGAAGCTCACTGTCAAGATTAGTTTCTTTCCTCTTCTCCAAAGACCTTCAAGGAAAGCTCTACAATCTCCTTCTGTCAAGACTTACAATGTTTAAGCTGTTCCTTATATCTAACCCAAATCTCGTCTTCCCTCCCACCATTCAAACTAGTTTCCTCTCCTCTATCCCATCTGGAGAGAAAGGGCTGCTCCCCAGCCTCTGGGTGGTGGACTCTCAGACTGAGGAGTCCACACATGCGCACTAACTACCGCCTGTACACGACACCCTGTAAGAGACCAGGGAAGCCGATTTAGGTTTGTTCTGCGCTGTGGAAAGCTCTGGGGCGCAGAGAGCAGTTTAAAGCCGGGAGGTGGAACCATGTAGTAAAACCACATCAGATTAGATCGAAGAACTGCGCTAGTCTGATTTAGGTGTGCTCTTTCAGACTTAACCTCAGACATAGCTGCAAGTTGACAACTTAACAGGGAAAATAGCTGAAAAGTAAATGCAGATGCTCAGAAAAGCATGAAAAATCTCAAAGCATAGTCTCAAAGCACACGTAAGTATTTACTATACTCAGGAACAGAGGCTGCAGGGGGGAAAAATTATACACACATATACATACATACATACATACATACATACATACATACATACATATAGCACCGCTTTGATCTGATGCGAAGTTTGGGTAAAGGATTTACTAAAGGTGATATATTCCACGCGAGAAAAAGAGGTCTAGAGAGAAGCATGAATAGCCTTTGAAGTCGGTGCTTCTTTAAAGAGAAACCCAACTCCCTCAGCTCTGGCCATGTGCCTTCCAGGAGCAGAAAGAAAGACAAAGTGGGAGCAGGGCAGAGACCTCAGGGTTGGCATGCTGAACCCGGAAAGAAACAGGGCAGCAGGCAGAAGAGAGAAGCTAAGAGAAAGGAATGAAATCCTTTCCCAAAGCTCAGAATCTTCTAGAGTCTTCTTTCTTCCCTTCTCACGCCCCAACCCCTTCTATGCAGAGGCCCTTTTAGGTGTGTTTTTATCCTGAATTTTAAAAGCGCTAAGCTATGCCTTTACGCTGAAGATGTAGCCACTGGGGCCTGGCCTGGTCTTTCAGGGAAGCTCTACTTGCCCTTTAAAAATATTGCTGTTCCTGTCAACTGTCTCTGGACTGTGAATAATGAGTATTAGAGCTTGCAAAGCCAGTTTAGAGCCATATCGTCTATGCCTCCTTTGTGCAAACATGGTCAGAGATTTGACCAGAGAAAGAAAAATTCAAGTCATTGAAATTTATGTTTGGTGACTTCTAGGCTCTGTAATTATCTTGACAAGACTTTGGGGTCTAATAAATTCCTGGCATAGTGCAGGTACATAAAACATTTTTGTTGGGCGAATTAATGAATAACAAAGCTATGTAAACTTGCTGAGCAACACTTTATACTTTCTGAGTTGGCACTAAATTATAAATAAAATGGACTCAAAGTTAAGTTTGTGCATGAAGGTACATTAATAGGCACAAATTAATGGATTTGGCAGGACACTATTGAAATTCACTGGGAAAGGAAATGTTGCATAAAAGAAAACTAATAAGTTTCATTAATCAAAATTTTCATGACAACTTAACCTCTGCAAGACTGTAGCCAGAAAAATACAAAAGCCCTTGTAATTTGAAAACATTAAATTAGAACATTAATTTCTTTTTGTAAAGTTCTCTATTAAAGTTTTACAAATGTAGAAAGAGTTCTAAGACAAATAATAAAAATGAGTGCTATTGTTCAATAATGCATGTTTCAAAAGCTTACCTCTTCTTTTTAAAAAGTCAGGAGAAAATCTTCAGAGACTCACTAAGAATATGGGAATAATGATGTGTGCTAAATGCTTACTTATTCAGAAAGTTTCATACATTGCCTCAAATACTATTTTCCTCTGACAGAGGATCTGATCAGAAAATTGCATTTCTTGGGAAAGCTGGGATGGCTCAGCGGGTAAAGCGCTCGCTTTGAAGCCCTGAGGACCGAGGATCGAATCCCGGCCCCGGCCCATGTGGACCCACATGCTGAACTGGGGTGTGCCCCCAGTTCAGTTCTTGCCAGGACCTACGCTGGAGGCTCCCGGCCCAGTTCCTGCCCTGCGCAGCCCTGTGCCCACCTGTGGAGTGAAACTATATGGAAAACCAGTGTCAACTATGGAGACTGCTCTGGGCCCTCCCCCTTCTCTCTGTCTCTCTCTGCCTCTGTTTCTCTCTGTCAAAAATCAATAAAATAAATCTTTAAAAAACAAAGAAAATTGCATTTCTTTTCTTGAGGATGATGAGAACCTTCCGTGTGGATCCCTGTCCTGATTTGACAGAAATGTGCAATGCCTCTGACACCTGTATTCTACCTCAAGTGTGACCCTAAACTGAGCCTGAGACTGGAGAAAACTGGGCCCACTTACTTTATTTTTTTATTTTTAACTGAATAGAGTACTATTTGCTACCAAATACAATTCCAAACCTTTTCCCTCTCAGAGAACACAATCTCATGTTTTAAAGAGACAGGATAACTCAATAGCTAAGAGCAAGGACATCAGCTTCCGACAAGCTTGCATTCAAATATCGGATATTTCACTGTGTCACCCACCGCACCTCTCTGAGCCTCAGCTTCCAGATCTGCCAAGTGGGAATAAACTGGGTTGTTGTCAGAATTAAGAGGGCTACTTAGTTGTTGTTTTTTTAAAACTATCTTTTTTTTTTAAAGATTTATTTTTATTGTTTTTGACAGAGAGAGAGAGAGAGAGAGATACAGAGTCAGAGACAGAGGCCCAGAACAGTCTCCATAGTTGCACATTATTGGTTTTTCCACATAGTTTCATTCCACAGGTGGGCTTAAAGCTGCACAGGGCAGAAACTGGGCCAGGATCTCACCCCGGTGAGAACTGAACTGGGGGCACTCCCCAGTTCAGCATATGGTTCCGCACGGGCCGGGGCCGGGATTCGATCCTCAGTCCCCGGGGCTGCAAAGTGAGCGCTTAACCCACTGAGCCATCCCGGCTTCCCCAAGAGGGCTACTTTGTAAAAGCTCTCATGACCAGAGGAAACACTGTGAATGATAGCCATTATAATAATTATTATTACCATCATCACCATCATCCATATCTATGTCTATATAGTATGTGTAGATATTAGATTATATATATTAGACTATATATAGTCCCTTCACCTGCCCCACCCATTACCCCCTCAACTAGTGCTTCTTAATGAACCCATACGTCTTAGCATCAGGAACCTGGAAGAAATCAAACACCCAGAGAAGAGAGGCCTTAGAGGCCTGGAAGCCCATCTTTTCTGTGGTCACAGATGCCATCCAAGTATGGGGTGCACACTAGGGCATCATGGCCACTTCAATGTCTTCATAGCTCTTATTAACTATTGTCACAACATGACCACAAGATCAGAAGACTGAACAGCTCTTTTTCCTAAGTCCCCTGTTGCTACCCAAACAGCAATAGTACATATAAATATATGTATATAAAATATATACAAATGTATGTTAAATATTAACACCCACACCCACACCACACACACCCCAGGCAGGTAATATAAAAAAGTAAAGCCCGGGGTGAAAAATAACGGGGTCTCCCAATCTTTCTTTTTCTTTCTACATTTGTTGGAGGCATGGGTGCCAAAGAAATACCTTCTTCCTACTTCTGCCATGAGGAGAGGCTTGTGCAGTGGATGTGTGGTCATAAATGCCCGGGCTTTGCTGGACTTGATGGCACTTGGTGAGCAATGGCTAACAGTGGAGTTGGCCAGCCAGCAGGGACAGCGTAACCCAACTCCAGTCACTGCTGCCAGGTGTGAATGTCCACTCTTGTGGTCACATCTTCCTTTCTCCTCCCTCCTTTCTCTTCAGCCAAAATCATCTAGAAATCTAGATTTATATGTAAAAGTTCTTGATTTTAAAAGTGTTGACAACTGGTTCATGTATTATAAAAATACAACGCACACGTACAAATACATAGGTCTATATTGCAAGATGAACCTGTCACAGGAGCCAACAGTTTGGGATCCTGGCCCAAACTAAGATGCCCCTGACAGCCTAAGGAGATGTGTGATCTGGTGATCTGGAGTGGGTTTGGAGGGTGGCTCTCTCGTTTTAAACCTGGACATCAGGCCATGTCATTCAATGGGACGGTTGACACATGGGAAGGCAGGTGGGGGAGATGTATGAGTTTCATTTTGGATGCGTTGATCCTAAGTGCTTCTGGGACTCTAGGAAGAGCAAGTTAACAAGGAGCGACACAGGTTTCAGAGGCATCGCAGTGGTAGAATGGAAACTATGGGAATCGCTGAAACGATCCAGGAAGAGCGAATGGAACAAGGTCAGAAGATTGTGGGCAGCACCCTGGGAAACATCAATATTTGGGGATGGGGTTAATTAAAAATGTTCTTAAAGGAGGATGAGAAGGTGTATCCAGAAAAGTAAGAGAAGAATGAGGCTATTTTATTTTAGCATCAAGGAATTTAGGGAGGAAGAAGGTTTAAGGAAAGAGCCAACAACTATGTGAAATGTTGCAGCAATCTCAAGCCAGCCAAGGAACAGGATCCACTGGGTTTATCCATAACGTGTCACCACACACACTATAGTGAGTAGAAAGTCAATGGCACGTGGGAGCCAGTTTTGGTACTTACTTAATGCATAACCTTGGGCAGTAAAACCTCTCAAAAATCTCAGTTTGCTCATCCACAAAAACCTAGGATCATAAAACCTAAATAACATGTTTTTTGTGAAGATTTGTGGCAAGTAAAATAAAGCCCCTGACGTTGGGTAGCTCATGTTCTAGGGGGACACAGATAGTCAATAAAGAAGTATACAAATCAATATGCAATTTCAGGGAATGATAGAAAAAAGTAGAATGAAGAAATTAGTATAATGGATTAGAGAGTAACTTGGGAGGGTGGGTAATTTCGATTTTAACTTCATGCAGAGGTTACCTCTGAGAAGGTGATATTTGAACTGAAATTTGAGTGAAGAGGGAGGAAGATATTTGATGGCCTAAGTGAAGTGCAAAGGTCCTGAGGTGGGAATGGGTTTGGCATGTTCCAGAATATCAAGAAAGCCCGTCTAGTGAAAGTGGAGTGGGAAAGTCTAGGAGATGAGTTCAGAGAGGCGAGCTCCCCATACCAGGAGGTTAAAATGTAGACTAAGAACAAGAAGCCACTGGAGAGTGTTGAGCAGGGAGGTGATGTGCAATGACCTCTGTCTGTGTGAGAGGCGTCTGGTTCCTGTGTAGGGAAAAGCTTTTACAGAATGTTACTGCTGAGCCTACAAGAGATGAGGGGGGCTTGGGGGAGGTTGTGGTTGGGGAGATTTAGGATAGATTCCAAATGTAGATTCAACAGGATTAGCTGATCAACTGGAGATGACATTTGAGGATTTGACTTCTAGGCATTTGATTTAATCAACTGAGTGAACAGTGGTACCCATTGTTGAGATGGGGCAGACCTGTTGAAGAGTGAGATTTTAAAGGCTGGGCTAAAGAATAAGAGTTCTGTTCTGGACACGTTAAGTTTTAGAGGCCTATTCAACATCTGAGTGGAAAGGTAAGTAGGCTTTTGGGATTTCAGAGGACAAGCAGAAATGTCAATTTTGGAGTCATTAGCACAATGAGTGATCACCTGGGAGTGAGCATAGATGAGGAAAAGACCTGTGACCGGCTTCTCCAAAGTGTAGAGGCCTTTAGGAGGAAGGACAGACAGCAAAGATGAGAAGGAGTGGGACAAACAAAACCTGCAGATTGGAGCATGGTGACCTGGAGGATAAGTTGAGAAAATGTTTTTGTTTTTTTGTTTTTTTAATATTATTATATTTTATTGTTAAATTTAATGGGGTGACATTGGTTGGTAACAATCAGACAGTTTCCCAATGGACAACTCCACATCACATCACCCATGCATCGCATTATGTGCCCAGCTCCCAGAATCAGGTCGAGAAAATGTTTTTAAAGGAAGGAGAGTAAAGTCGTGTCAGATGCTACAAAGATGTTCAGTTTCCTGAGTGTGTGGATTGGATTTGACCTTCCAAAGGAAATTCATGTGCAAACAGGAAAAGAACAGCTTCCCCGGATTCACGGAAGCAAAAGCCTAATTGGAATGGGTAAAGGAGGAAATGATACGCAACGAAATGTTGACAGGGGTGTCCAGTGTACTAACTCTTAACATCTATGGGAGCCAGACAAGTCCCTAAAAGTTTTAGGCAGAGTTCTGGGTGTATGTGACAAGCTGTGTTTTACAGGAAGAGAAGCCATAGCTTTCATCATATATTTAAAACAGTGTGTCACTGAAACCCTGCACAAGGTCCAGTGGCTGGCCCAGAACTGCTAACACTCAGACTGAGCTAGAAGAGTGTGACACCCTCTCTTGGCGTTAGTTTTCTATTGTGGACAAAGACACGTGGCTTCCAGCCATTCAAAAAAGAAAGAGAAGAAAATGCAGTTTCTGTTTCCTTAAGCAGAGCCCTTTAATAATTAAGCTTACAGAATTGAGTCTCAACTTTGAAAATTTTTCTAGTCTAACATAGCACCTCTGTGCGTCCTCTAGTGGATATTATTTAAAATGCAGCCCTAGCATTCTCCCTTTTATAGGAAGGTATTAGAAAAGATTCTTGGAAAACTAAATTTTTATAAACAGAATGATATTTCCTAATCCCTGAGTATAGGAGTCATGTCTTACAATTCTTTTATTTCTTCTAGCAACACTGGTACCCACGAGGGTTGCAATAAAAAAAACCTGATGATTTGGAGAGCACGAAGTATGTGCCTAGTGATCATTGAGAACAAACTGTAAAAATGTTGGGCTCAGGCAGTTTTACCATCTGTGAGGGTCTTGGAATTTCTAGAGCACATCTCTTTTCAATGGACCATTAGTGAGAGCTATCAGTGTCCAGACAACATAATTCATACCCTATGAATATGTGCAATGAAATCTTCGGATGAGTTGACCTATTCAAATGACTTAGATGCTTCTGGGTCAGGGATTTGTGAAATGGGGTCTCTGGACCAGTCGTGTCAACCTCACCTGGGAACTTGATAGAAATGGGAATTCTTCAACTCCACCCCAGACCTACTGAGGAGGTAGTTACTGTAGGGACAGGACCCAGCAATCTGCCTGCAGCAGGCTCTCAGATAATTCTGATGACCTCTAAACTTTAGGAACCACTGTTATTGGTCATACTTATATTTATAAATATGAAGATGTTATTGTGCTTTTTAGGCACTTGGGGGAAAATTCCACTTGTCATTAAGATTAAGTAGATATATAGTAACTCCACCAAAAATGTGGGACACCAGTGTGGACACTGATACCTAGCTCATCCCCCCCCCCGCCCTCCCCCCCCCCCCCCTCCACCGTCCAGCGCCCGTCGAAGCGCCCACGGAAGCGCCAGGGCAACGCTCCTTCAGGCAGCTGGCTGAGCGCAGCTCTGAGCCATCTCCACTCTC
>PVKE010003099.1:0-23838 GCA_004027555.1 Craseonycteris thonglongyai | reverse complement strand
GGATTTTTAATGTGGCATTCATCTCTCTTAATATAAAGTTCTTCTTCCAGTACTTCCTTAATTCTCTTATGTGGCTCACAATATAAAAATTTCTTCCCTATAAAGACATTAACAACATTGGTTACTTCTCATAAAATTTTCCCAATCTTATAGCCATAACACCTACGTGAATAACTATTTTTTAAAAAGACATATCCTTCTATACAAATGCAGAAGGTTTACTCTGCAGATTCTATTCAGGAAAGCTTTTTCATTGGTTAGCTTCTGTTTCTTTTGGGACTTTACACTTCCACATAATTCCTGAACTTTTGGGATAAGTATAAGATACCTATTTTAAGTATTATGAAGGAATATATGGAGTTTTCTGCATTAGTGTCAGGACAACTTCATATATTAAATACATTCTTATTAAAGACTTACTCTGAGCAGGCATTGGGCTAAGGGCAGAGGGTTAAAGCAATGAATAATTCAGATGTGTGCATGGAGTTCACAATCCAGATTTATGAGGGCTGTCCGGAAAAAACCCAGCCATTGTCAGTACACCGAGAATCGTTATATGGCTGGATACCTTCAGGACAGTACTTGCATAACAGAATAGCCTCAGCATTATTTAATCATTATTTTTAGAGACTGAACCTTAATTGTAGTTAACCACTTGTGAGTATATGACTTTGTCCTGGCCTCTAAACCTGGCCCTATAGGACATCACTGCTATAGTGGGGGGCTGTATTATTTGTTCTAAGTATCTTAGCTATGTTTCTTTCTTCCTCTCTTCCTCCCTCCCTTTCTCTCTCTCTCTCTCTCTCTCTCTCTCTCTCTCTCTCTCTCTCTCTCTCTCTCTCTTTCTTTCTTTAAAGAAAGGTATAATCACCATTGTTTATTCTCAAATCATCACTGCAGAATCACTTTATGGAACAGATGTATCCCTCCAGGAAAAAAAAAAAATTGCCCATAAAATGAGTTTCTTAAACACAAATCTCAACTATACTTGATCATCATTTATAAAGCCAGCAAATGTATTCTTTCTTATACACATACAAACACAGCTCAATGAATACCTTTGTTAGAAAAAGGAATCAATTACAACAGTGGCCTATCCTTCATATGACAGACACCATAAAACATGATCAGTCTCTGCCTCTTGGGCGTTACAGCCTCAAATCATGGGCTTGTCTTTCCCAGTTTGTATTTCCTTCAACTACAGACCAGCTGTGCTCAATTTCTGAACCCAAACCAAGTAATTTTTCTTCATATTAAACAAGAGTCAGATAAGAAGTTTCTGCCCATGGACTATGACTGTCTCTCCTCTCCCTCCCTGTTTTCTTCCCTTCATCTCTAAATCCAGGTCCCTACAAGGTCTAGTAGAACCAACCCTCAACATCAGATTTTTCTCATAGATTCTTGCCACTTAATAAAGAGCAATAATAAAAAAAATTAAATTTTACATAAGATTTGTTTTCAATTTGGAAATCCAAAGTCTATATATAATCAGTTCACTTTAAAATGACATACTTAAATGGCACATGAAAATGCAAATCTATTACAATCACCACATTAATATTAATTCTCCTGCCCACTGCCTTGTTCATAAACAGCTATGCCCTCACATGGTAGAAGGAGCAAAAGAGCTGGGGATTCTTTTTTTTTTCCTTTGTATTTAATAATTTTTTATTTTTCAATTACAGTTGACATACAATATTATATTAGTTTCAGGTGATTACCTCAATAAATCTAGTGCCCATCTGATACCATACATAGTTACTAATAATATTACAGGCTGTATTCCTTATGCTGTACTTTATATCCTCATGACTATTTTATAACTACCAGTGTGTACCTCTTAGTCCCTTCTCCCTTCTCACCCACCACCTTAACCACCCTCCCATCTGGCAACCATCAAAATGTTCTCTGTACCTGTGAGTATGTTTTGTTCTTTCGATTCCACATATAAGTGAAATCACATGGCATTTGTCTTTCTCTGACTTACACCACTCAGCACAAGATCCTCTAGGTCCATCCATGTTGTTGCAAATGGCAAGAATTCATTCCTTTCATGGCTGAGTAATATTCCGCTGTATATATGTACCACCTGCTCTTTATTCATCCACTGATGGACACTTAGGTTGCTTCCATATCTTGGCAGTTGTAAATAATGCTGCAGTGAACATAGGGATACACATGTCCCTGCAAAGTAGTGTTTTGGGTTTCTTCAGATAAATCCCCAGAAGTGGAATTACTGAGGTCCTTCTTATTCTCTTCTTACAGTCTTTGTTTTAAAGTCTTTTTTTTCTGGTATAAGATTTGCTACCCAAGCTTTTTGTTTGTTGCCATTTCATGAAATATCTGTTTCTATCCCTTGACTTAGCTATGTTTCTCTTGCTCTGTACTCTCTGACCCTTCCTATTTTTCCTGTTTCTCCTGTCAGCCATTCTCTCTTGCTCTGTGAGCTCCAACATGATCCTTCTACCCGTTCCCACATTGAAGCCTTTGTGCATTCTGTTTTCTCTGCCTGAACTTCCTTTTCTCTCTCTTTTTTTTTAAGCCTGGGTAACTTCTATTCAAATTTCAGGTGTACACTTAAATTTCAGCTCTTTAGGAAAACTTTCCTGACTCCACAATCTCAAAATGCCCCCAGTCACTTCTTCTCATTGTACTCTCCTCTTTTATTTTATTTCACTTATTCCAATTTATACAGTTTCATTTACTTTCTATACAATTACTTGTGTAACCACTGGTTTAATATATGTCTTACTTACCAGACCATAAATATCTTAAGGGCAGGGATGTTGTCTGTTAATTCATCAGAGTCCTAGAACAGAGCTTGGCATAATAATAGATGCTCAGGAAGTACATGTTCAAACAGAACTACTGGTAAGCACATTGTTAGATGCAATAGAGCTCAAAGACTATTCTATGTGCACGTGTGCCCATTCAGCCTTGTAAAGGTCAGAGAACCAGTAGTTCTAGTCTCAGTACTCAAATGCTCAATCCAAAGAACCATGGAAAAACTAAACAACCCAATACTTTAGCTATTTAAGATTTTACTTTAAACTCACCAAGATACAGCAGGTGTCTCATCTTTTCCAGACTAACCAACAAAGAACACAGTAAATAAATGTTGCTCGTGCACAGACCAGCCCACAGGGAGCGAAAGACCTGATGCTTCTGGCTGTGACCCTGGGTCATTCCTAGTCACGATGACCCAAGCACACCCTTAGACAGGGACAAGGTTGAAGTACATAATTCAAGGATAAATTTATATAATTTCAATGGGAAAGAACCCAGTTTAAAATTGAATGGGTACTTTGTGTGGTTGTGAGCAAGGTGTCTCTACTTAGGCTGAGGCCCTAAAAAGAGGTTTTCTGGGAGGCAGAGGCAGGAATTCTTTACATGCCCGGCCCTGACTTTGGGAGCTCCAGAAAGTTTGGACACCTGCCTTAATTCATGACTCATTTCCCCGCAACTTGCCCAGCGCCTGGCATGCCATAGGGGTGCAATATTTGTTGAGTTAATGAGTGAATGATTAATTACACCTTTTACTCCTCCAGTCACATTAATCAAGAACCTTTACATTCTAGCATCTTTAACAGGAAAATACCCAGATAGAATTTTAAGAATAAGGGATTACTTTAATATACGGAATACTTAAATATACTGAATTTAATTGCTCTCGGGAAGGTCTCTGCGTGCTGTTGATAATAATAAAGGACATAAGCAGTCATATCAGGGCTGATGCTGAGGGAACAGGTCCTCGCACTAGGACATAGTTGTTCCACAGGCTCTTCTTTGATGAGGCCTCAGGGGAGAAAGGTGTGGGTTCCCCGAGGCGCCAGAGCGGAGCTGCGTCAGCCCAACTCGCCCACCTGGGGACAAGCGGAGCAAGGATGGAGCTTCCAGAACAGAGACCGCTCTCTGGAGAGGCAATCAGCAGGTGCTGCAAACAGGCTGGACACGGCTCCCTCTCCTCTTTGGCCTATTATTTTTGCCATCAGCATCATTCCTTAGCGCCTACTGGAGACTTGTGGGGTACCAGGGGCAGTGACTTCTCTGTAAGTTCAGGGATCAATAGAGGAGCTCTGTGACCTGCTGCAGGCTTTAAGTCAAAGCCACGGCGTTTGCGACTGCGGACCAGAACTGCCTTTACTTATTTGCATGTTGTTTGTGTGCTTGGCAGGGCAGGGAGGAAATAGCAGTGTTACAGTGTGGCCCATGATGGTAAGCTTCTATAAGGATCAGGCAATAATTTGTGGACTGAGAGTCCAAGAGAAGTAAGGACCAACCGTCCTCCTTTAAGGAGGACAGTCCTCCTTTTGGAAGTTCTGTCCTCCCTCGAAAAGTGTCCTCCTAGATGTCCTCCTTTTTGATATGCAATACTAGATGTCTTCCTTTTCTTTCTTTCTTTTTTTTGGGGTTCTGCAATGGATTTATTATTTATTTACTTTTTTGGTTCTGCAATGGATTTCTTTTTTTTTTGGTTCTCACTACCCAGAATCAGCTGTCCTCCTTTTCATTGAAAAAAAGTTGGTCACCTTAAGAGAAGAGAGTTTAAGTGTCATATTTTTCCAGCGCTGACTGATGGACAGTGGGCAAGTCATTTCCTTTTTTTCCGGTCTAACCCCTCAGTTTCCTAGTCTGTGAAATGAAGGAATTGGCAAAACTGATCACACGTTTTCGTGTGTGTAGGAAATTTACATCTATTATATGGACCATTAGTCCATATTTTATATTTTATATTTTATGAGAGTAGATACATTTTAAATTTATATGAGAATGTTTTTATAGTTTTATTTGTATACATTTTTATATATACATCCATACAACCCCCCTCCCCCCCATACCTTTCAGGCCAATGACACTACCAATGAAGTCGGAAGCTACCTGGGCCCAGGTAACCTTTTGTGAAGAAGGACTTGGGGGTGCTTTCTGCCACAGGGCCATCACCCCAACTTTGCCAAAACAGCAACTCCACCCTCTCCCTCCAAAACCTTCGCGGCTTCCGCCAGACTCGCCATGGGTCCCCCCAGCGCCCCAGCCTCGTTTCCCTCCCACCTGTTCCCACCCCCAGGTCCGTTTTCACCCGTTCTCTCCCCAGCGCGCCGGGTCCGCGGCTGGCGGGCAACTCACACTGTTTGCAGGACTCCTGGGGGCCCCCGACGGCGTGCTCCCCGCGCGCCCAGCACCCCAGCCCCGCCAGCGGCTGCCCGTCGCGGCTCGGCTCGGGAGCCGCCACCGCGTCCTCCCGCCTCATGCCGCGGGGGTCTTCGCGCCGGGCCGTGTCGGTGCCACTGCGGGCCGCTGGAGCTCGCGGGGCGTCCCCGGTTGCCATGGTGACCGCGGATCGTCCCCGCCCCGACGCTCCTCCCAGACGCCCCGTGTCCCGCGCGCCCGGAGGCGCTGAAGTTAGGGAGCTGCGGTTAGTTAGCGACCCAAGCAAAGGACTTGCCCTGGACCTCACCCTCCGTGCCTCGCGCCAACTTCGCTGCAAAGGCTTTACTGCCCCCTGTTAGGGACACCGAGATTCAGAGTCACGAAGGAAACCGCCAGGGAGTGGCACCGCCGGAATCCCAAGTCAGAAAAGTCGGTCACCAAGTCCCCAAAGAACAGATCACCACCTGGGACAGGTGGGGGCGGAGCAGGTACTGAACAGGTGCGTTCCAGGCAAGCTCGCTGAGGCGCGCAGCTACGCCGGTCGTCCCCCGCCCTCTGCTGCACTCACAGCGTGGTGCATAAGGAGTGCTGAGGGGGTCCCAACTGCTGGACAGTGGGCTTTTATTATGGTTAGTATTCGGCGATTCTTGTAGTTTCCAAGCCCTTTTGTAGTCACAATACAGTTCAAATCGTATAGAAACTCATTTTACAGATGAAATAGATCAAATTCAAAATTGTTGATTGGAATAGCAAATAGGAACATTTAGAGTTTTCGTTGGAGCATGAGGTTGCGTTTGTTTTGTTGTGTTTGCAGCCATTTAAAAAGGGGAATTATGTTGTGTTACTTTATGAAAGCTAAACATGCATTATTTTTACAGAGTTAAATAGTTCTACAAGACGCATAACCAAATAGGGGGGCCCCATCTTTCTCCATTTCACCCCAGAGGCAACCACTTTCACCTCTCTTGGCTGATAATTTACTATTTACAACCATATAACCAAATGCTATCAATTGCAGTAACTATATTAATTTAGGTGGTTTATTTCCTTTTTTCTCCTAAATGGCTTTTGGTTTTCTATTTCTAATTATTATATGTCTGTTTTCAATTATACACCACCTCAGTTGGGGGGGATTAATTATTTATAAAAATTAGGATGAAATGTACTGTTTTATCTATGAAAGGTGGTTACTATTTTTCTTTTTGGAATTCCAATTTTTGTTTTTAAATAAACAGCATAAACAGGATGGCTTATACTTTTTGAATTTTAATTAAATGTAAAAGACCAGAACATCCACTACATGGAGGCAAAACCCATGCCTAGTTGTTTTTTTCCAAAAGTTAAAAAATATATTTAACGTGAAAACATGTGGTTTTTATCAAAGAAATAAAAATGTAATATATTACCAGAGTTAATAAATTATATTACCTTGTATTATTGAATGGCATATTAGTAAAAACTAGGTGGATGAAGTTTTATATTTTGTGTTTAATCCTATAGATTTTGAGCACAAGTTATCCCAATCTTTCTTCTGCTTAGTAACAGGGCAATTGAACAAGCAATGGATGTTTAGTGCTATTGCTCTTTTCATCAGAGAAGCAGATGCTGTACCCACTAAGGAATCCCAGATTCTAATATTCCTGATCTAAATTATTTTTTAAAATGACAAAATCCTTCTTGTAGTAATGAGGCCATCTTTCAAATGTGTTACATGTTGTCAAGTGGACTATTTTAGGGCAGTTATTTTGTTTCTTATCCTATCATTTAATGGAGAAACCACTCCTTCCAATTACAAAGGGCATTTTGCTAGGGATTTTAAAATTCCAGTGAATTGGTGAAATCTATTATTTTGGATAACTCACTGGATTCTGCAGCCCCCAGGAAGTTATACTCTTAGAATTTGGTGATGGTGACAAAGTCCTAATATATCCCTACTTGCTGTGAAAAATAACAAGAGAATGGGATTAATCATTGCTGGATACCTACTTTGAAAAATTAACTTTATTGAAGAATAACTTATGTATAAAAGCTGAATTCCATTTAACGCATTGAATTTAATGTCCTGCACATGTGTATACAAGGGTTGTCCAGAAAAAAATCCAGCTATTGTCAATATAAGAAGGCTGGAAACTTTTCAGACAGCCCTTTTACATCCACAAGAATACCACCACAATCAAGGTACAGAACATTTGCACCACCTTCAAAAGATTCTTTCTGCCTTTTTTCAGTCCAACTTCTATTCCACTGCTCTGCTATCTATAAACGAGTTAATTTTTCCCAAATGGATATTCAGTTGTTTCAGCTCTATTTCTTTAAGAGAATACCTCACTGAAATCATTAGCACCATTGTCAAAAATGAATTGACCACTTATATCTGGATCTACGAGCAATGTCCAAAAAATAATCCAGCCATAAATGCCTCTTATTTTTCATATTACATGGCTGGATGCTTTCCAGATAGCCCTCATATTTCTAGATTCTATTCTGGTCCATTTATCTATATATATATATGTCTATTCACCTAGTACTACATCATCTTGATATTACTGTTTAACAGTTAGTTTTTATCAGATTGTGTAAATTCCCCAACTTTAATTTTCTTTTAAAAAATTGCTTTGGCTCTTATGATTCAATGAAATTTTTATTTACAATCAGATTTACTTTCATGTGCTTTTCCATACCGTATTTAGGAGCAAATACAAGTCAATTTGCTACGTCTTAGTGGTTAGAGCACCTTCTTCTCTGAAGAAAAAAACAATAGCATGAGACATCCATTGCTAATGGTAACTTTTATACCCTCAAATACTTCCATAAATAAACTATCTAAAAATAAAATGAAAGAAAATGAAAATTTTTGTTGTGATTATTGGATAGACTAACTGGTGGTACATGGATCTTAACATTCAAGAACACCACAGGGAAAGGCTATCATATTTGAACGTGAACTTTCTGGAAACTTAGCACATGACAATGGGTGATATACTTAACCTCCAATGAGCCCAATTTCCTCATTTGTACAATGGCGTCTACATTACGAGGTTATTGTGAGGCTCCCTGAGATAACGTACTTGAGCGCTTGTACAACAGTTGGCACACAGTATGCATTCAATTGTTCACCATTAATATTATCACAGTGGTTTGGTATTCATATCTTGGGTATATTAGAATTTCATAAACAAGATGATTGTGAAATGTTGATAAACAAATGTAAAATAGTTTTTACATTATGATTTTGATGTTTCATCTTGCAATTAATATTTAGAGTGAAAGTAGTTGCCAAAATAAATTATACCATATTATTTTCATATTTGAATAACAAACTAAAAGAATTTTAGATCTGTAATGGCATTAAGAGATTATCTATTTCCCCAGTTCTTTTACGCCTGGAATCTGTTAGCTCCCTCCCCATTTCACTCATTTCTGACAAAGGCTTTTAGCTTTGCTTATCCCTTTTGCCTACAAGTACAAATCCTGTGTATCAACTTCATAGCATTTTACTCAACAATGCAATAAAAAATTTACATTTGTAATGGAACAGCCTATTAATCATCAGAAGTTACAGCATCTCTAAATTCATCTGATATAAAGGTAAATTTCCTAAAGGCCAACCCTGGGAGTAGGGAGTGAGTTTTTCTTACAAATGACAATCAGTATTAAAGAGTTTTCTTTTCCTAACTGTACATTTTAGCCCAATTTTAAATGTGTTTAAATGATCTCAATAAAGTGCTAAAAATTTAAATAGAATCAATGATTATCTAACTTTTGAGTGTACACTGATGAATATTTGGAATCTAAAAATATGCTTTAAATAAAATGTAATTGCATGCTAAGAAAACAATTTTGAGGCTAGACAAAATGTGAAATCTCTTCCCTTAGATATTTTTGATGACCTAGAAGAGGAACATTTAGCAATGTCTGGAGACATTTCTGGTTGTCATAAGTGGGGAGGGAGAGTGGGGGGTGCTGCTGGCATCTAGCCAGTAGCTGTCAAGAGCACTACTGAAGATTCTGCAATGCACAGGACACCCCCACAACAAAGAACTGTCTGGCTCCAATGTCAATAGTGTGAGAAACCCTGATACACAATTACTTTTCTAGCTGGACTCCTCACTAAGACTGCAGGATAAAATCAAAAGAATGGATGAAAGAGCCCTAATATACAATTCTTCCTTTGATTCTAAGATTTGCATATCTTCAAATAATATGCAAAAGCACATGAAAGCAAATCTGAACTCTCTAGTGTTTTTTCTCTGGTGCATGCCCTGAATAATTTGCATCTTGTGTTAGGTCCTAGTATGATTCGCACAGCACAGCTATGTCTTGGTCCTAGAGTTGATCCCCCCCAATCAGGATGCTTTCTATTTATTAAATCTGGGTCTGGAAAAACCTGATAGGTACTTGATTTTTAAAATAGTGGTAGGCTCACATTCTCATTTTTTTATTATTGCTCAAAATTGTCTCTGTTTAAGGCAGCTGTTGTCCGAGAACAGAACTCTAATGACTGCTTAGGAGACAGTGCTCCTTGTGAATGCACATGAATTCTCCAATGGTGTTTTCCTAATTTTCAAGTACTGTACCTCTAGCAGTGATGAAATGCTGAACCTATTATAATAGAAAAGGAAGGAGGGAAACCTTCCTTTTCCATATTATCACATGGATGTGATAATATGTAGATGACAAATAGAAATAAAGAGATACTTTCACATCCATAGTATATAAACTCTAAAGCCATCACTGTGGTAGGCTGGGGACCAGAAAACTCCCAGAAAAGCATTATTTAAGATTAAAAAAGCAAAGCCAACTACCGGTAATTTCATTCTGGGCCTACAAATTATGATATGTCCCTGAACAATGACAAAAGTCACTTCCTCAAGTGTTTAAGTTAATCACAATTAAGCCCTTAGTTATGAAAAACATAGATTTTTTAAAAAAGCATTTGGATAAAGTCTGTAACATTTGAGGAAATTGTTTTCAAACTGCTATTTAGCCTTCTTAAAGCAAACTGGAAAGCACAGATAATATAGTCAAAAGCATGATTAGTGAATGCCTTCCGTAGACAGAGGAGTCTAGTGAATACTAAGGAAAGAATAAAGCGAACAATGTAAATTCTTCCCTTAGGGATTAAAGGGGTTTCTATGCACTGGTTGTGTGTTGACTGGAAACAAGGGAGCGGTCTCTTCTCAGCCCCTGATCTGAAATAAGGTTGCATCTTTAGCTCCATACTTAAGTGGAAAGCTTACATAAAATTATGGATGCAACTCATTCCTAATTAATGAGGAGCCATAGGCTCTGCAGCTTTCTGAGAACTAGGCAGCCTCGGTTAGCAGCCCATTGGAATACATGGGATCCTAGTCCACCATCGCTCAGCTGTACTTGTCATTTCGTATCACTGACTTGGACCAGATCAAATGGAAAGCAGACTCTCACTTTCTGTCAAACTCTTGTATCGTTGATACTGATACCCTGAAATCCAGATATCTCCGACCCAGAGATTATAAAATAATCGAAGCTCATCTAACTTGACTTCCTGTTTACCACAGATTCAGTTCATCTTTACCTTTTCTGAGATGACCCAATTTTGTTCTAACCTAAAAACTGCCACACATATTTGATGAAATAACATTATTGGTCTAGGGCAGGGGTGTCAAACTGGCGGCCCGCAGGCTGCAAGTAATTTTTTGTGGCCCACTATGCTCTGAAATAAAATGAAAATAGAAAAAATTGTTATGAAGAAAACAGCCTTACACTCCTGGTCTAGGGTAATTGATTGGCTCAAAAGGCAAACCTTGGTGGACATTTAAAAAATGTAACTGTGAAGAGAGCCACTGGTTTGGTTTCCTTTCTCTAGTGTGTGAGTTCTGGTGTTAAAAAGTTAAGAGAAAACCCTTGGGAAATTGTCACAGAAGGGCTAGGTAGTCAATGGGAAACCGCCGCTGGAGGAACTGGGAAGGTAGATACCAAATAAGAGTAGATACTAAATAAATGTATGCTGATGAATACATATGCTATGGAGCCAAGGATGATACATACAGGTAAAAAAGAAAGAATTCATGTCTTTTTTTGTTGTTCGAAACTTTTATTTTTTAAAAAATATATTTATGCTTTTGTCACTATCCAAACTGTGGAATTTTTAAAGAGCCTGAGCCATCTATGTAGTTCTAGCCCTAAAATAATAATCATCCCCTCACTCTTAAAGAGTGCCTTTTCTCTTGTCTCTTTGCCTTTGTATGGTTTGTATAAAATGGGGACCCTGGAAAATCAATACTTCCTGTGAACTTGAGAGACTATGTGAGTAGTGCCCAAATCAGGATTAGGCAGTTAAAACCAGCTTGATAGCAGATATATTATGATCTCTTGGCCCAAGATATAGTTGTGTGCATGTTGAAAAGGTCATGCTGACTCACCAGTAGAGTAAGGATGAGTAGGTGGACCAGGGTGAGGTAGGACTGTGCACAGGATTATGTGAATTGGGGTAGGGGAGGCAATATAACAGTCCATCGATTCAACACCCAGCTAGCTACTTTCCTGAAAATGGTCTAGGTTCTAAAAGACAAAGATCTAGGTTCTTGATGTTTTTTAACTTAGGAAGAGTCATGTCACTATGCCAGTTCTTATAGTTTAAAATGAAAGTAAATGGCTATGTTTACGCAGAGAGGACAGCTGAACTGTAATCAGTATATTGACGACTTCTGAGTTACCTTACCTTATAAAAATACATGTCAGTATACTAAATACTTAACAAAGATCCTGAATGGGGCATATTTAAAAATACATTTTTCTTGGATCAGCACCAAAAATATCATTAGTTTTCTGTACAATCTGTGGCAGATTTTTAAGTACTACAGTTAAAATTATTTCTGATAAAAATCACGCACTCCACAGAAACCATTAGATATACAAACAATTTTCAAACAGGTTTTGGCCTCAAGGTCCGGCAAAATCACTTGGAAGGATGTAACGGGCACTACTCAGTGCTTGTTGCAAGATGTTTGATGTCAACGGTGTATTATGGGGACTTTCCACATCTCACACAGAATAGGCACTGGTACATAGAAACTTAAAGAAAAAGGATCAGAACCGTTAAGACTGAGGTGAGGAATTGGTGCAGCCTTCCGCAATTTCGAAGAGGTAGTGATAGATACTTGTCCTCCTGGCGATGTCAAGTGCAGTTTCTTCCAAGTTGTTTTTCAGGCCTGGCTTGATGTAGCGGTTCATCAGGAGGAGTTCCAGGGTATCTCTGCCATCTCTGTTCCCAGCAGCAAGATGTAAGGGGGTCAAGAGGCCTCTTGTTTGGGCATTGATATCTGCGTCATGCTGAAGCAGGAAAGAAGCCACTCTTGTGTTATTCCACTTACAAGCACTGTGCAGGGGTGTCCAGCCATCCACGGTCACGGCATGAACATCTGCTCCTTGTGCTATCAGCTCACGGACCACATCTAAGTGTCCGCTGTAGGCTGCTCGGTGGAGAGGGGTGTACTTATCTTCATCTCTAGTGTTCACATGAGTGGCCTTTTCAGAAAGTAGTCTCTGCACTGTAGTCAGCTGAAAAGAGGAAAAGACATCTTTAAAAATCCAATGCCACCTGAACAGTAAACCAAGAAAATCAAACTGTCTAGTGATGTCAGATTTAATTAAGTTAAATAAGAACTCACTTCTTAGCAGATAACTTTACAATGAAAATAAGATTTTGTCTTTGGAGGGAAAGAGCAACTGATTTAAGAATGAACTAGTGTTAACCATAAACTGTTGATTCTAAGAATGTGATTCCCTGAATATCAAACCATGTATTTACTTGTGGTCCAATTAAGACTTATTGCACAAAGCTTTAGTCTTAGATGAATAATACAGTCTATAATTGTATAGTAGACATTCCATTAAATAGGACTCAAGCAACTGGTGTTCTCACGCAACTGGTTTATGCTGGTTGCTTGAGAGTGCCGGTTGCCTGAATTCCACTTAACTGAGAATCTACTTACATTTACTTGGCACCTACCAATCCCTGAGGGTGCTGGTTAACTAAGTCTACTGTATTCAGCATTTTATATGTCATCTGTGAAGAAAATACAGTAACAGACTAATATTTCTATAGTAGGAGTATCACACCAATATACATAGTGTAAAAACTTTAAAAAAGAAATTTCTTTAGCATGGTAACCCAGAAATGTAGACTAAAGAGATCAATTCCTCCTAATTAAAACAACATTAGACACACGTTTTCAGGAAGTGATTTTTTAGTTTGGTCTATGAACCTCTGGTGGGATTCAGTATGCTCTTGGGTTAAAAGTTATTCAAGTATGCAAAACCTTTTTACTTATTAGTTTACTAATAGAGACACGGGGGAACTTAGTAAAATGAGGCAGAAATAGCTGAGTGGAAAGAACAGATTTTTGGAAGATCCTGGGCAAATTAAAAATCCTGAATCTCAATTTCTTAATCTATAAAAGGAAACATTACCTATCTTAAATAGGGATATATGAGGATTAAATCAAATAATGTAATAAGGCACATGGTATAGTTGGTATTCAAGAAATGTTACTTCCCATCCTCCTTCTCCTAAATAATACTTGTCTCTAGGATGATTCTAATGATTTAAAAATATGGATGACTGCTTGGGATCTTTATAGTTAATTATCCATAAAGCCCCCCCCACCCCCCCACCTAACATGGCTTTTTGGAGCTTACCATGTGCTTTCATGTACATTGTCTCATTTGATCCTCAAGATTCTGTATAAAAGAGGCAGGTATTATGGTGGTGATTTTTACTGATAAGAAAATAGCTTCAGAAAGAGCAGGATTTGCCCAAAGTCACAGACCAAATAGAGGTACAGGGACAAGTCTTCTCGCTCCAAATCTAATACTTATCCTACTACATTATGCTTTCTTCTGTAACTGTTCTTTTGTTTGTTTTTACCCGATTTTTTTCAGCAGCCCAAAGGAGCAATTTGCTTGGATCTTTTTCCATATTTTTTTCTTGCAATTGATACCACTCTTCAGTTTTTTCATCTTGCTCCTCATCTTCATCAGAATTTCCTACCCAGAGACTTTGGGTTCCAGTGGGAATAAGGTGTCCATGTGTTTCCAACAATTCAAGTTGGTTAAAGTGTTCAGAAAAGTCCAAGGAATTTTCTGGGTCTGGCTGCCCATCATCAGTTACTTTCTCTTTTTCCATTTTTACTACTACTCTAAATACAAAGCATTTCAAATGTCAGGGTATAAATAACCTTTTTAGAGATGAGCTGTCTGCTTTATTTTATTCATCAAGATCTGAAAACACAAACAAAAAAATATTAGCAAAACAGTCATTGAGACTATCAATAGCATGGATAAGTCTTGCAAACATATAAAAACTCTGTTTAAACTCTTTGGTTTTATTGACACCCTTTATAGTCACTAAATATTGGAACTGATCGATTTTAGTTATCTATACCTCTACTGGTCTTATATTCATTTTTTATTTTTTGTTTTCTTCTAAGTCAGTGGCTATAACTGCACAGGCACACCTTATTTTATTGAATTTCCTTTATTGTGCTTCACAGATGTTGTTTTACAAATTTAAGAAAAGATCCTCCACCAGCAAAAGATTAAGATTTGCTTTATTGTGGTGGTCTGGAACCAAATATACAATATCTCCAAGATATACTTGTACTTCTTTCAAACCTATTGGTTTAGACTCTATTGTATTATGCTAAGAGTGATAAATGCTTGAAGCTTTTAAATTATAATACGATAAAGACAGGTACCTTCATGACTTTTATAAACTAGACACAAAGATACTATATAGAAGAAACAAAAACTTTTAGCTCCTAAAAAACTACTTTAAAGAATCAGGGGTTCTTAGAGAATAGCCCCCAAAGGGCATTTGTCTCAATCTCTTACCAGAGCAGGTATCTTTACCATGATATCTGCAATCATTATTCTTTTACTACTTTAATAATTTCAGGCTTGGAAAAATTCACTGCTTAAAGGTAGTCCTATTCATTGACAGACAACTATAGCTATTAGTTAGCTTCTTGTTTTGTAACTGAATTTTGGCTATCATTCACTCCTCCATTCAACAAACATGAATAGAATTCCTGGCACGTGCCAATCTCTGGGTACTGGGATTCAATAATGAATAAAGTCAATGTCTTAACCTCAAGAAGCTTATTGTCTAGTTGGGGTGACTGGCAAAAACAGGGGTATAAGTACTACGGTAAGACCTTGTCCACATACTATGCTGAAGGGTCATAACTAACCCAGTCCTAGGAGATTAGAGGCTTCCCAATGATGCTTATTCTGCTAGGCTGCCATATTTAGAAACCAGTATCAGCTTAGATACACAGGATATTAAACTTTTACCAATCAAAGAAAACGAGAGCATTTTAAGAATACTATTTAAAGTTTATAAATGTCTATTCACTATGTTGTACACCTGAAACTAATATAATATTGTATGTCAACTATAATTGAAAAATACATTTATAAAAATACCATTTCTCAGACTCCCAAGTACATTTGTTGAAATCTTAGTCTTTCAAGGCTCTTCTTTTCAAATGTTTCCTTTCATTGTCTTTCTTGATCCTCTAAATTAAATTAGATCTCTACTTTTTTGGTGCTATATATTGTCTTATTTCACCATTAATTTTGTTCTTGTTTTAACCTCTTAAAAGATTGTGAGTTTAAGGACAGGGGTTATATTTAACTTATATTTATGTCCCATTTACATACAGCAGTCATTAAGAAATAAAGCAGAATTAAATTTAATTTAAGCCTCTATCACTTGATTTTGACTGGAATGGATTCTGAGAAGTTTGAGTTAGCCATACCCATAAGATACTTCTTTCTACCTAATTTTGTAAGTTGAATACTAGTATACATCACTAACATAGCATTGTATTTTATTACTAGTACAAAGAGCATTAAACTTAAGTTTAAATCTATCACTCATGACTAGTACCTTCTCTGGGTTTGTTACTTCATTGGAAAATGTAAGGATTTCACTAAAGAATTTCCAAGGCTTGTCCAACTTTTCAGTCTATGAGAGACACTATCAGAATTTTAAAAACAGTTCTCACTTTCCCCCTTACTCCAAACTATTCTCTGAACTTTGCAACACAAAAATGACCATATATCAATTCATGAAATACCAGTAAATAACAAAATTAATTTGTTAATTACAACACAGAACTTTTGCCCATCTTTTCCTTTTGGGAAAGCCTCCCTTCTTAGAAATTAATTTACTGCTCCAGACACAATAAATTACACATCACAAACTTTTTGGTGAATTTTAATTTAAAAAGTTAAACCCAGGTGCATCATCCTGATTCAGAATGAAAAAAAAAATCAATCAGTTGTTTTACTTGATGATATTCCACCGCAAATAGAGCAAGCATGTTTCTTAATTCCATTTTGAGAGTGATCCAAATTTGTCAACTCCTCACAAACAACTCAGTGACAGGTAGGGCCACAAACCCTATTTTACAGGTGAAGACGCCGAGGTTCGGAGAAATTAAAACAAATTGCTTAGATCAAGGAACTTCAATTTCCTCAAATTTCCTAATTAAAAAAAAAAGCCCCAATTTCCTAAATCAAAAGTACCCCATTGTTTTTTACTGCACTATATTTTACTGCTGTCAGTATAGAGCAATAGATGTGCTGAACTCGGGAACCAGAGTTAAGCAGGGCAAGGCCTGTACTATTGAGGATCTGAATGCTCTATCTCTGGGGAGTGGGAATACGGGAGAAGGCCACCAGTCCGGTCTCCAGCAACGGTCGGCCACATCACAGGCCCGGGAGTCGCTCCGGCGGCCTTCCAACAGCCAGGAGCGGAGCGGCAGTTCCAGCCCTGCCTAGGACCCACGATGCGGCCGGGGTCGACAGGTGACCCACCCCTACATGCCCAGATGTTAGGTGGCACTAGGGGAACGGCACGGTCCTGGGCAAGGAAGAGATACCGACCTTAGAAGGGAGAAAATCACCGCCGCGCATCTCGCTTCCGGGGTTCAGCCTCTCGGCTACTCGGGATTGGCTCCTCTTCGAGGGCGGAGCCTCCCTGCTCCCTCGGGGCGTCCGGCAGCCAATAAGAGCGGAAGAGGCCTTGAAGCGCTTACGTCATCAGTCGTCAGGTATCGCGAGAAAAAGGACTGCCTTTTTCTCTCCCGCCTAATTCAGGTTTAAGGGCAACCCGGTTTTCCGAGGCGACCTCAGGCCGTGCCGACCTTCTCTGATCACGAATCTCGCTCCTTCCCCGGTGAAAGGTAACCTCAGGTCCCGATGGAGAGTCCAGGTGTAGGGCAGTTTAGGCATGGTACTCGCCTCCTGTCTGTGTAGGATCTCGGCCAGGAGCCCCGAATGGATGGAGCCCATGGGAAGAACGAGCCAAGTGGGCTGGGGAGGAGGCCTGAAGGGTGCTCCGTGCGGCCTGGAGAAGTCCAGTGGAGGGGGCATGTGGAGGCTGGGACTCCCCAGGCAACGAGAACCGACGTGGGGGAGGCGTCGCTCCCTTAGCAGCCGCACCTCCCCGAATAGGCTTTCACTTTCTCTGGTTCTGGCCGCTGTCTCTGCGCAGACCACGTGTTTCTGTTTATTCGCACTAGCTTTAAACGTGGGGCGTTCTCTTTCCAGACCAAGCCCGTTCTTTCCTTTTGGGGTTCAGCGGAAGTGTAGGGTCGCCTCCATGCTCCGGAGGAGCCTATGCAAACACCTTAAACATTCCTGCACATTCCAGAGAACTTGTGCTGAGCCTTAACTACGGTGTGTGACCCTTTTACCCTTTTCATTTGAAGTTCCCCATAGGGAATGGAAAAAAGAAATTGGAGAGGAGCTTAATCATAATGGTGAAATTAGAATGGCGCTGGAGATGTGCTGTTGTCTATTCTTAGCTCTTAAAACTATAGTAGGTGCTTAGGTGAAAATGAGACTTTAAAAATTGCCAGCCTGCTTTTTAAAAATGCATGTTTTATAATAATGTGGTAATTTTGTTTTTAGAATTTGGAGGCCAGTTGAGTTTCCTGACGTTTCATCGCACGACCCAGGGGTACTTGGAAAGAAATTGGTCCTAGAGGAGCTGGACTGACCGCAGAAATGAGTCCTGTAGATGCTCTGTAAGCACCTGTCTTCCAGAATATTCTTTGCTGTTTTGGGTTTCTAAAGCCCAGCAACTATAATCACCTTAAAAGAAAACATTTAATAAATGAGTAAATAGAGAGCTTGACTATGAACAGAAGCGCTAGTCATCAAAAAGAATATTTGAAATGTTTAAAAATTGTCATACTATATATTTATTAACTAAAAGATGGCAGACAGCAATGAATTGGATCTTGCAGTAATTTAGTGTATGTTGCTATAGTATATAAGTGTATGTTCTTAGATTTTGTCTTAAAATATTGAAGCTATAAATATTTTTGAACTTATGACAGTCTTACTAGTCAAGGCAAGCCTGCTGAAACAGATTATAGAGTAAATTGCTCCAGTATTGAATCATTTGGAAATGAATTTGAGTAAAATGAAAATAAATAAAAGAACTAGAAACAATTATGCAGAGAAAACTTTAGAGTTGGAGTCTTTCACCCAGGTTTTAATTCCTTGGTTAACCCTGGGCAAATCAACAAATCTTCAAAGCTTTGCCTCAGTTTCTTCATTTGTATACGTGGAATAAAAATACCTTTCTCAGATTAATTTTGATGTTTAAATGAGAATCATGCGAAACTACTTTATAAGTTGCTATGGTATAGAATAGTAATTTGATCTGAAAGTACAGTATTCTGACCTACCTGTGTATATATAGCAATCAGAACTGTGTGCATATCAGTTTTAAAGTTTCTGAAGAGAAATCTTCTCTAGAAAAATCTCTTGTATATAAAGATTTGGATTTTGGATATACAGTGTATTCTCAGTTAACCGGCACCCATGCCAGATAAATGTAGTATTATTTCTTCAATGATTTTTTGCCTGTTGATTACGAGCACCAGTTGATTAAGTTCCAGTTTACAGAGAGTCTACTGTATATAAATGTATACGAGTGTGTGTGTGTGTGTGTGTGTGTATGTATATGTATATGTATGTATATATATGAGGGGTGTCCGGAAAAAATCCAGCCAGTGTCAATATAATGAGGATGGTTACATGGCTGTATACTTTCTGGACAGCCCGTGTATGTGTGTGTGTGTGAGTGTGTGTGTTTTCTGTTAAGTTCATTGTGGTTTCATGAAACTAGCCTGAGTTTTAATTCTGGGTTTTAGTTCAGTTTCTACCACTTAATTGTGCGATAAAATCAGTTAATTTCTCTGTGTTTAGCCTTCTAATTTTTCATGAATAATAGTACCAACCTCTTTAGATGTGAGTTGAGATGAGATTGTAGGCACAAAAATATTTTAAAGAACATTAAAAATGACATTAAGTTTAAGAGAGTATTAACTATTAAATTGTTGCTTCACATGAAAATACCTTTCAATACTACCACATTTAAATGGAATTGTAAATGATTCTGTTTTGTTACTTGGCCAATTTGTTAACCAAAAACTAACTTTGTACAGAGCGTATAGTCAAGCAAGCGTCTTCAGGGGCCTGAATGTAAGTCACTAGTTTATTATGATAAACTCTACTTATAAAGAAATTCTTTTTAAATTAACCAGTGAACTCTTAATCTTTTCTGAAAGTGTGCAAAATAGGTAAATAGCAATTTTAGATATGGGGTCAAATCCTTTTGGGGTTTTGCTGTGGCACAGAATAGGAAAACAAGTTTTCAGCTCGAGGATACAAATGAGTATATAAAACTGGTTATAACAAGGCTATAAGTTTTAGAAGTAGTCATAGACCTTTTAAAAATTCATATACGTTTGTTTTGTATTGAATTAGTGGTAGGCAGACTATGTGATGTTAAATATCTGTTGATTACTTCAAATTTTCAGAGTTAAGACTAGAAAAATGATTTTACTCTGTAACTGCTATTGTTTATTTTATAAATTTAGGTTTCAATTTGCTTGACTATCCTTTTCATTTATTATATTGAAACATTTTTTTTAATACAGTGATGATGAAAATACATTTAAAATCTTAGTTGCAACAGACATTCATTTGGGATTTATGGAAAAAGATGCAGTCAGAGGAAACGATACATTCGTCACACTTGATGAAATTTTAGGACTTGCCCAGGAAAATGAAGTGAGTTTGGTTTACATTTTTATTGTCTCTACACTTCAGTGTTCCCTTACTTAGCAGTTTCTTTTCCCCTCTTAAAATTAGGTTTATTTTATAGGCTCAGGTTTCCTGCTTAAATATCAATATACTAAAAACCAAAAGCAGGCTTTGTGTGCTTTGTGTGCTTTGTGCCCTTAATTCAAGTAGGAGCTACTTTTGTAAATAGTCTGTAAAAATTTTCCATCTTAACCATTTTTAAGTGTATACTTCAGTAGCATTAAGCACATTCACAATGTAGTATAACCATCTCCAGAACTCTTTTCATTTTGCAAAAGTGAAACTGTACTGTTTAAACAATTACTTCCTCTCATCCCTTCCCCATAAAATTACTTTTGTTTTGTTTTTGTTTTGCTTCTGATTATGATCATTTTCTTTCTTAAATTGTGTTCAGTTTTGAAGATCTCACTTAAACCCCTCATTTTTATTAAAGCTCCTTGACTATTGTAGGAGTGGAAAACTTTCCCCTTTTTCCTGCCTAGTTTCTTTGACTAGTCTCATAATGAAATCGATATAAGACAGATTAACAGGAGGAAAACAAATTTTGCACATGTGAGAGCCCCGTAAAAATATGAGCCTTCCTGGTACCCAGGTAATTGAGGCTTACGTACAAGTTCTGAGCTGAAGCAGAAGAGGGCACTTGTCTGGGTCGAGGAAAGCATGGGAAGATGGGAAGAGCAAATGTTTGGTAAGCAAATGTTTGCCATGAAGTACAGATAAGTCTTTCTGATATAAAATGTTTTCTCTGGTGATAAATAGCTCCTTCCAAGTATTAGGCCACCTCTCTAAATTCTTTGAGGCAGTTAAAAGAGGTAAAAAAGTTTTTCCTGAGTCTGCTGGGTATTGTCTTCAGCTCAAAACAACTCGAAGTGGCCTGTTTTATCGTAGAGTATTCTCTTCCCCCTCACTACAATAGACCACATCAAGTTTCTTTAGGTAGATTGCACGCTTCTTGAAAGTGTGAATGTATTGAACTTTTCTTCTGTATGATTTTCATCCTCTCTGGTTGCTCCTGGAATGCTCTTCCTCAAAATCTGATTTATCCTTCACAATGCAAATCAGATGCCACTGTATTGGCACATCCCTCCCAGACTCACTACCTTCAAACAAATTTTCATCCCTTAGAATTAATTGTAACATCATCTTTGCTCCTGGTTTGTTCATATACCCATTCTAGTGCCTGTCGTAGTCTGGCTAATTTAAAGATGTGTAACAATATGTCTCTTCCACTAGGTTTTGAACAGTTGTTAGAATAGGGATTGAATTTTATTCATCATTATATGTACCCTCAGGGCCTAGTACAGGCTATTGCACATTGTCAGTATTTAAGGAGAGCAGGGACATCACCTATTTTGTAGATTGCTGTTTCTGTAGCTGCCAGTGCCCATAGGAACTCTGGATAATTGTTGAATGAATAATTTGGATTGAATTGCATGTCTCTTTCATAGATTCTATTAAAGTGCTAAGTTTGTTTGATTTGAATAACAATATAGGAAATATGATCACTTTGGTCTGCATGAGTCAGAAATGGGGTAGTAATTTGAAGATGGCTATTTGAAGGTGGCCTAGGACCTAAATTAGAGTCAGATTAATCACCAGATTGGCAGTTCCTTTGAATGAATAAAATATAAAATTTTAAACCGCCATATATAATAGTATCTTATATGATATTTTTTCTATCTCTTTCATCTAACATTTAAACATTTTTAACTATAAAACATACTAATTTCAATACTGTTTTTTATTGATTAGGTGGACTTTATTTTGTTAGGTGGTGACCTTTTTCATGAAAATAAACCCTCAAGAAAGACATTACATAGCAGCCTTGAGTTGTTAAGAAAATATTGCATGGGTGATCGTCCTATACAGTTTGAAATTATCAGCGATCAGTCAGTCAACTTTGGTTTTAGTAAGTAAGTATATTTAAGTGCTTATGTGAATTATTTCCTTGTGTATAATATTTTCTGTATAAGACCTGTAAACACATTAACCATTAGCCATTTCACCTTCTCTATAAGCTATTTTCATAGTAAATGAAGTCCTTTGAATTTTCTGTACCTCTTTATGGTAATTTGTATTAATCTAATAATAGTGGGACTGAGTATGTTCTCGAATTTTTATTGTACATTTTGGTATCCTCTTCTGTGTATCCTTTGTTCATTTTAGAAATCGGAATTTTTGTATGCTGCTTCTGACTTTGCTGAAGTTATTTGTACATTGTAGATACTAAGCCTTTGTCAGACATCTTATTCTTTTCCCAGTGTATTATCTTTTGACTTTGTTTATGGTGCCTTTTGTTGACTGAAATATTTAGTTTTGATATAGTCAAATGCAGTGTATTTCTTTGGTTGTTTTTTGTTTTTTAATTTGTGTTTGGGGGACTTATTTACCATAGCCATCAAGAACCCCATGTCATAAAGATACTCTCACGTTTTCTCTTAAACATTGAATAGGTTCCCACATTACACTTAGTTGAAAACTTCTGTTATTCTTCTTCAGTCTACGCTGGTTGTCTGTCTTTCCTTGTCTTTCATGACCCTGATACTTAGGAAACGTACTAGTCATGTATTTTACAGATGTCCCTCAATTTGGATTTTTCTCGTGATTAGACTAGGATTATGGGTTTTGTGGGGAAGAATATTTCACAGGGCCGAAGTGCCCTCACAGCATGTCGGGAGCACATGCTATCAGCATGGCTTATCACTGGTGAGGTTAACCTCAATCACTTGGTTCAGGTGGTGTCTGCCAGGTTTCTCTGCAATCAAGTTAGTATTTTTGCCTTTGCATACACTGTTAGAAGAGAGTTGCTGAGTCCATCCTACACTCAGAAGAGAATTAAGTTCCAAGAGAGTGGAAGGAATGTCAAAGATTTATGGCTGTGGTTAAAACTACTGCTGTAACTACCGGTAGTAAATATTTGGGGGAAGGTATTTTGAGGCTATGCAGCTGTTTTGTTTCTCCTTAAAGTTTGTCCACTAATTTTTAGCATTCGTCAAAGGCTCTTGCCTATAACCTTAACCTTCTAATTATTTTCTAGTCTCCTCATTCTTTCTACATTTATTGATTGGAATTCTTCTGTAAGGAAGATTTTCGCCTTGTTTCCCATTTATTTATTTTATTGTCTATGTCATTAGGAGCTAATTCAGTTTATGTCAGTATGAACTCATTTTTTTCTTCTTTGTGTTATAACTTAATACTATCATAATCTGTTTTGTTGCTCAAATAAATTGTACCAGCTGTAGCCATTGCGCATTCTTCCACATTGGCTCCTGTGTCCTTTTGATACATCCAGATTATGGAAGTAGCCCCAATATATAGAGAAACTTAGTATTTGATGGAGGTATCAATCTCATCTCCACAAAAAATACGGATTATTCAATAAAAGTACTATAAGAAACTGTTATGTGTTTTGTTTTTGTTTTGTTTTGTTTTTGACAGAGAGAGAGGAAGAGAGAGAGATACAGAGACAGAGAGAGAACTGAACTGGGGGAACTCCCCAGTTCAGCATATGGGTCC
>PVKE010003098.1:0-75452 GCA_004027555.1 Craseonycteris thonglongyai | reverse complement strand
TTCAGTGCATATTTATTTCTATTTTACTTTTGACAGATAGAGAGAGAGACAGAGACAGAGACAGCTAGAGAACCGAACTGTGGGAACTCCCCAGTTCAGCATGTGGGTCCTGCCTGGGCCGGAGCCGGGATTCGATCCTCGGTCCTCGTGGCCTCAAAGCGAGCGCTCAACCCGCTGAGCCGTCCCGGCTTTCCCTGTTGTTTAATTTTTAAGTATGACGATCTTCAGGTTGCATTCATCAGGGTTTATCAAATGGTACACTTCAGCTTTGAGCCTGTCACTATAAATTTTATCCCCACCAATCCCCAAATATAAACAAATACTTGACTCTAACTAGTGACAAGTATGCTAACATACTTGGAAGGGGGAATGTATGGATGTTTGCAACTTAGAAATGCACCAAAAGCTGATGGATTGATGGATGCAGGATAGATGAATGGCTGGATGGCTACATAATCAAACAAATACGGTAACTGTACAATCTTGGTAGTTACGGGGGTAGTAAACAGGTGTTCATTGAACAGTTCTCGGGGTGTCTGGCAGTTTTCATAATAAAATGTTGGGAGAAAAACAGACAAATACAAAGCTATAAAAATGTACAGAGGGGAAGCAGGGATGGCTCAGTGGGTTAAGTGCTCACTTTGCAGCCTTGGGGACCAAGGATCGAATCCCGGCCCCGGTCCCGGCCCCAGCCCCAGCCCCGGCCCATGTGGACCCATATGCTGAACTGGGGAGTGCCCCCAGTTCAGTTCTCACCAGGGTAAGACCCTGGCCCAGTTCCTGCCCTGTGCAGCCCCAAGCCCACCTGTGGAATGAAACTATGTGGAAAAACCAATGACGTGCAACTATGGAGACTGTTCTGGGCCCTCCCCTTTCTCTCTGTCTCTGTATCTCTCTCTGTCAAAACCAATAAAAATAAATCTGTAAAAAATAAAAATAATAATAATAAAAACGTACAGAGCTTCAGGGTCAGTCCCCACTCCAGCTCCAAAATCAAAGAATTACAAGACTCTTTGCAGAAAAGCACCGAGGGTCCCACTCCCAAGCTTGTCTCCAGCTTTGGGCACAGTATCCAGAAATCCCCCAACAGCAGCCCTATCATCATAATATGCCTCTGGGCTTCAGGAAGAGATACAATAAGGGTTTCAGATCAAAAATGTTATCTTCAAATATGACTATGGTACTCATTACTAACTGGTTCCAGGTGGTGCGACAAGTACCAAACAAAGACTGTGACAGAATTTCTGCGTCAAAGTGCATCAAGTACCAAATTCGATGAGTGTCAAAGCAGTTGGGTACCAAGGTGTGGCTGTACAGTTTATTGTGCCCTGTGCGTCTGGGCATTTTACATAAGCTCATTTAATCCTCGCAGCTACCCTGTAAGTCAGGTTTATTATCCTGACTTTATGACTGAAGAAACTGAGGCTGGGAGAGGGCCCTTTCTAGAAAGCACAGGCCCTTCCCAAGGCCCCTCTCTAGATCGTAGTGACAGGGCTGTAGTCTGTGTTTGCAAAGCTTGTTGAACAGGAAGCAGAGGGTTCCAGGGGACAATGAAGAACTGTCACCCTCGGCTTAGGGCTAGAGGCCCCACCACTCTCCCACTGAAGATCTGGGGTTGTGAGACCCCCACTGGACCTGCGTTTCCTGGCAAAGCGCCCTCCCGAGGCCACGTGCACTTCTCCTGCGTACGCCAATCACAGTCTTCGGTTTGTTTTCCCTCTTGTTCACTAGTTACAAAGAAGTGCCAGGCACTACCTGCCTCCTCCTGTGAGTCTCAATGACACACAGAGTCCAGCAGCGCTCCTTAAGTCCCCTCCCTTGATATCACCCTCCCTTCACACACCCCCACTGACCGTTGAGTAGTGACAGTGTTAGAAGAGGCAGGAGCTCCTTCCTGCCACGTTTGGGTTTGTAACTTTCCGGCTATCAAACTCCTGGGGAAGGGAGAGGCGGTGGCAGGGGAAATGTTAAGAGGCTCTTAATTCGGGAAACTGCCTTACAAATCTGATTTCGCATAACGCCACGATTATGATCAGAGTTGTGAGAGCTCACCGTTCCCACCGTGGAAAAGATGCAGACCCTCCCACACAGCCATTTACCAACTTTAGCACCAGGCATCTGACTCACTGAGGCAGGTATCGGGGGTTACAGGTAAGAAAAAAAAGAAAAAATCCATCAACACCAGGCTTGGTGACTTACCAGAGAGTTTTAGGGGCGACCTTTAAAGAGAAATGATACCGATATAGATCAAATGCGTCGTTCACTTATTTAAAAAAGAAAAAGAGGAAACACCCAGAATCCTATGAAAACATCTTTAATTTTCACCTTTAGGAAATACATTTTTCACTTTTATGTCCATGATACAAAAATGTTAAATATCTGACAACGATCCGTATATGAAGTAGCTCTCTACTGAAGTAGATCCATGAAATTCTGCTGCTGTTGTAATCTGCTTCAGCAGAGAAAGGGGAGATTCCACACACTCATGCAGGCACCCGCACGCATGCACATGTACACACACAGACCCCCCTGCCCCCAGACAGCCACCCAAACACAGAATAGACAAGTGGACACAGCACTGCATGTAAAAACAGAAATGAACTTTTTTACTTATCCTGCTGTGAGAAACTCACAGCTTAGGAAACATAACTAAATAAATAGGCCCCAAGGCCAACGCATATGTTAAGCTGCTCTATGGGTTGACTCGTTAGAGATCTTCCTACTAGAGAAACAAGTCTGAGAGGCCCCTATTTTCAGGCAGCTAAGATGGGGAGCAGACAGAAGCAACTGATGTCTCCATTGGGGGACAGTGACCACGTGCTACAAGTGCCCCAGAATCTGAGCATAAGGTGACGAGAACCTCTTGAGCAGAAAGGAGTTCAACCCCAACTTCATGATCACTGCACCCAGGAACGTCAGTTCTTTGTGCATATGTCATCGCTGACATCCCCCATCACGTGGATTCTCAAATACACAAATTCATGGCAGGGAAGGTTTCAATACGAGCAACAGATAGCCGGTTAGTAACGTACACACACACTCACGACAGCCTGCACCGGTGGACAGTTTACATCAAAAGGAAGGAAAAATAAACCACAGCCACATAAACAAAAGCTGGGTGTTTTTCTCAGGACACACACTTGGTTTCAAACCCCTCCCACACCACACTTATTCGATCCAGTATGGCTTCCAAAAGTGCTGCCGGCTCTTTCGCAGACAGCACCCACGCCTTGTTTCGCTCAGGTCTTGGTTACCACGTGTCAGGAACTTCAAAGAGCTCGACAGAGCTGTGTGAGATGCTTCCTGGTGGGAAAGGACAAAACAAGATGAACAAGGAGAGGGGATCAGAACACCCAGCACAGGGCAGATCGGCTGCACACCGTGGAGCCGCGTGGGAAAAAGTCCACAGCCAGGTCGTGTCTGTGGAGAGCAGCGCCCAGCAAACAAAGCAGACACCACGGACCCATCACAGGCAGGATTAATGAGGTGCCTCCTCCGTGCTTGGTTGCCTTTGTTTATTTTACAGGACTTAACATGAGGATGCTTTACAACATCACCCGGTGAGCACACATGCCATAGTTCTTTGTTAGCCACCATGCTGCTGGGCATTTAATTTCATTTCCTCTTCAAAAAAGTCCAACGTGACAGGGTCAATGACCCCATTTTACAGAGGCAAGAACAGGTTCAGCGCGGCTAGGTGAGCAGCTGAGATGGGGTGTGGATCCTTCCCCAGCACCAAGATCCCTGCAACAGTCCCAGGAGGCTGGGTTTCTGTGTTCTCTGGTGTAGGAGCAGCCAGATGAGAAATCCCAGGGTGGAAGGAGACCAGTGGGGGTTCAGAGATTGCAAAAGGGACAAAAGAAGCTTACATCCTTTTCCCATCTCATCAATGTCGGCTAAGGTTTTCTTGAACTGAAGGGAGCTCTGTCGTTGCAAATAGCTTCGTCCCAAGGTCATAAGTCCTTCTCCATCCACGCTACATTCTGCTGCTGCACAACTGGATCGGGGCTTGGGGCACCAATGTCCAGAGCTCATGGATGGGAACTAAGTCAGGAAAGGGCATGTCCATCATGGACAGTGTGGCAGACAGGCGTGCCTGCACCACCAGTGTTGTGGGATATTTAAGCCACAAACTGCAGAGCTGGCAGTGAAAACAGGCCAAGCCAACCCCAACTGCTAAGACTTCAAAAGGGGAGACATCTTTGATGATGCCTAAGATGGGGAGTAGCTCTTAAGAAGAGATGAGGTTCAGTATCCCACAGAATAGGAAATTGCTCAGCTGAGAGCAGCGACTGTCAATGAAGGAATGCTAACAGTAACCAGGTTTAAACATCTGATATAACATGGGAGAAGGAGAGGGAGAGGGAGAAGAAGGGAGAGAGGGAGAGGGAGAGGGAAGGAGAGAGGGAGGGAGAGAGAGGGAGAGAGACAGGGAGAGAATGAAAAAAAAAAAGCAGTCTGAAAGAATTTGCAAACACCCCAAAGAACTTATATTCAGAATACACAAAGAACTCTCAAAACTCAGTAAGAAACAAACAATCCAATGAAAAAACGGGCAAAAGAGGGGATGCCGGGATAGCTCAGAGCATATGCCTTGCAACCATGAGGTCCAGGGATCGAATCTCAGCCCTGAACTGCAGTGCAACTGGTGATGGCAAGGATGGCTTTGTGGCAAAGATTCTTTACCAGAAGATAAAGAAAATATTGCAAAGAAGACATTCTGATGACATTCAGGACACCTAGGGTAATACAATAACAGCTCTGATGGCCATTCTAGGAGTTCCAGAACTACTTTGAAGGGTGGACTAGGTGCTGGCATCAGTGCATAGTTTCCCAAGGGGAGGACTTTGAAGGTGACTGCAGTGATATTCAGCAATGAGGCATGTAGCACTTTTTCTAGGATGAGTCTGTGAACTTAATACGTATTACCTTCAATTTCTATAGAAAACCAAGGCTCAATGAGTAACAGACTTGTAAAATCAAATATAGCTGGTAAGGGTGGGGTAAGGGGGCTGCAGGCTATCCGATCCAGAGCTCACATATTGCACCACTCCACAGCGTGTAAAGCTGATCCAAACTCTAAAGGAAGCAAAGGATTCTATACAGAGGTGACTATTTCTGGCAGCTGTTCTAGATCAGAAATGATTTACCAACTTGGACTTTCAAATGATGAAGTCACATGATACAAATCCAAGCGACCATTCAGCAACCCTTGAAAACTTGACCTACGTCCTGCGAATCCTATCAGGACTAAACTCTTCCCGCACAGCAACTGAAAAGGATCCATTAAACTTCTACCCTTGGAAAGTCTTCCTCCAGGAGTGGTGCTCCAGAAGGAAGCTCAATTCTCTCAAGTTTTCCGACTCAATTAAAAGTTGTCAAGATGTTTCTCTCTCTCTCTTTCTTTTTAGCAGGACTGACAATGAAGTACAAAATCTATCATTTTTTTTAGCTTACATCTGGTGGCAATGACAGCTTTACTGTCAATGGAAGAGGAAGAAGAAACTATTTTAATGATATTATAAATTCAAAACCCCAAATAACTCATATAAAGTTTTCACTTAAAACGATGGAAGTTATAAAAGGAGCTAATCTATTAATGCAGTCAGTCTATTATTAGGTATTTAATTTTAATACGTTTAAGATTATGCTGAGAAAAAAAAAACAAAAAAACAAAAAACACACTGAAATCTTGTCTTAACAGATAAACTGAAAAATTCAAAAGAGAATGATATGAACAAAAGTGGGGACCCCCTCCCAAATCATGCTCAGAGTGACCTCTACAAGTCATGCTAACATTTACTATTTAACATTAGTTGAGCAGGCACAATTGGCAGTGTTAACAAGGTATCACAGATGAAGACTCAGTATGCTGTAGATTAGAAACTTCTCCAATACTTATTTTAGGGAGAGAAAGAGAGGCACCTTGACTCAAGGAAACAGCTCAAAATACACAACCCAGGCTTCAAACCAGAGTTGGGGTTTTCAGTTAAAGTTATGCGTCAGTATACTCTACAAGAGGCATAGGCAACATTTGGTTGCTTCTCTGATTTCATTAATATCAGTAAGTTCCAGAAAACTTCCTATGGTCAGATTGGGCCACATGCAAAAGAAAGGAATCAACTGGAACACAGTGAGTTCCTAGGTTGGGCACGGATCAAGTTCGTTGCTTTACTCCGTTCCTTTGATGTGGATATTGCTTCTGCTAACCAGGGTGCCTGTCAGGATGTGAGATAAGACGAGGAATAATGGCGGCTAGGTCTGTGGCCCTCTTAGCCTGAGTAGACAATGCCCAACTGTGCTGACCAGAACTTGGGGAAGCCAGGTAATCCTTTAGAACTCTTGTTTTCTTAACTCAGGGAAGCCAGGTAATCCTTTAGAACTCTTGTTTTCTTAATTGTGTAATGCATGGCCCAAAGGACTACCTCAGGGATTGAAATGGAGAGTTCCTGATAAGCTTTACGTGTGGGCTGGAGCCTCGGTAGGCACTCCGTCAGCAGCAGCCGTTTGTGACTGTCACTGTGACTGCAGCCTGCCCAGGTCGTGGCCAGGGCTGACCAGCGAGCCCTCTGCTCCCTCACACTCGGGCCCCGCAGAGGGTCTGTGCCCCCAGGGCTGACTCAGGCCATGGGCCCTCCACAGCAGGCCTGGACAGAGAGGACATGGGATCGCCTTCAGGTGGGCTGGCTTCTTGCTAGCCACATGGGCCCGCACATGTTTCTCCACCTGCCCAAGCCCACCTGCGTCACTCAAACACAGATGAAATGGCCCCCATCAGGCCTGTTGTGAGAATGAACGTCAATAAGGGGAGGAAAGACCTGCTAATAAGCACCTCGCACACAGTGGGCTCACAACATGTGCTCATTTCCTGCTTCCTGTGCTCCTTATATAATTCTGCTTATTAGAGAAGGCCGGTATGCCTGGGCTTTTGCTGGGAACAGTGAAAACTCTGCTGCTGAAAATAACATGTGTAGGAGGAGGCCTCTGTGCAAATTTAAATGTACATTTAAAATACAGAGGCTACTTTAAACGTATCGGAAAACCTCTAAACCATGGAGGAGAAAGAAAGAAGACACCAAAATGGACAAACCATCTTTAATCGGGAGACCCCACCCCAAGCCTTCCTCTATCAAGAGCCAGTGTGTTTAAGGGATTCCTCCAATTAGATTACAATGGTCCTAACAACCTCTGGTCCCACAGAAGTCTACAAGGGCTTTGCCACCAACTAAGCCCTGCTGTAATTTCTAGAGTCCTGACGAGTACACACAACCGAGACTTCAGAAAGAGCCGATACAAACCTGCTGGAGAAAGGTCCTTCTTCATTCTTTTAAATTTCTTGGCCTTTCTCCTTCCCTCTGAGGCCGATTCTACACAGGAATCCATCTGCTCAAGTTCATGGTCAGAAATCTCCCCCGACACTGTGGCCTCCAAGCCAGCTTCTGCCTGAGTGGGACTCGGGTTTCTCTTTCCCCCTGTGCTGGTAGCTGTAAGACTGAAATACAAACAGTGGGACAGCATGAAAAGTGTTAAGTGCAACAGGAAGACTAGGCTATAAAACCAGTTTAATGCTCTTCATTCTATTAACACGTCACTAGTGAGCAATTGCATGGGCAGCTGCTGCGTGAATGTGCAATTTAAGACTTTCTTACGAACTTGAAGACTAAAAGTCTGCCCCTACCAAGCTTATTCTGAAGAATGTTCTACATTATGCTTACATAGATACATACAAATCTAAGCTGTTCTTTAGTGCTTAAAAGAACAAATTTTTAAAGATAATCCCTGGTCTCTATTTTGCAGAACTACAAAATAATAGCCTTGACGGCCTTAAATCAGGAGCTGGCATTGTTACCTTCATGATTACCTAATGGACACACAACAGAATGGAGGAAATCTGGGGTCTGTCACTTATCACACTGCTTGTGCATTTGAATGCACTCACAGGGGGCATGTCCCACCTTCCTATAATTCTCTTCTATTTCAGAAAGATGACTTGCTCAATTTATAATTAAACCCAGCTTCATTTATAGGATTTGACATGTTGAATTAAGTCAGATTATATGTCCCGATTTTCCCTTAACAAAATATGTTCCCTGAAATATAACTTGATATAAAAACAGAGACCACATGGCCAGTGTGAGTCCTGTCTCTTCTAAATGGGTCTTATAAATAGATTCCTTTTTATTATAGCCCTCAAGTTATGAAAAGCATAAAAAGAAACAAGTTATTCCACTTAAGTGAGGACATGTGAGCCCGGGGGGGGGAGGGGTAGAGAGGGAGAGAGACAGAGAATGGGGACCTTACCTAGGTTCCCATTTTTTAATGTTATTTAATGAATACTTTTAAATGTTACATATTAAAAACTCTCACTACTCAATTATTCAAAATCATCAATGGATGCCAGATCTGGGGAGATGTTCTGATAAAGAGTAGGATATCCATATGGTCTTAAAGTGTCTCTCCCCAGACTGACACGCCAAGGACATAGAATCACTTATGCAGGATTTCAGTCATGACTATATAAACTGAACATACTCATCATGAAGAAACATCAGACAAACCCAAATGAAAAATAGTCTATTAAAAAAAACAAGTGTGTGTGTAGAGGCTAATGTTCTTCAAAAATGTCATTGTCATAAAAAAGACTAAAGAAACATGGAAGCTAGATGCAGCATATTACAAACGGCTGCGTCTTGGCCTGGATCATAGACCAGATCTTATACTGGAGGGAGAAAACTCCAAACATAATACCACTGGATCGTATAATGAAACTGAGGTATGAACAGTAAAGTATTAGGTCAATGTTAAATTACCAAAGTTGATAACTGTACTAAAATTATGTAAAAGAATATCCTTAATAGGGAGAAAGGACTAGTAGGTATTTAACTTCATCACAGAAGGCTAAGAAAAAAATAATGGTGTTGGTGTTGGTCGGGGGGAGGAGTTGGGAGATGGAGAGAAAAAGGGAGAGAGGGAGAGAGAAAGAATGCCAAATGATGTATAACGGACCCAGTTTTACCACAGGCTAATTGATATCAATGATAGCATTTCATCAACATTGTAACAAAACAACACTGAACAAAATGATGAGGACTTAGAGAGAGGGAGGGAGAAGGGTGGGAGAGCAAGTGCGTGCTTACGAAGCCAAAAACAAACTGAGCAAGATGTTAGCAACAAGTGAATCTGTATAGAGTATATATGGGTGATCTTTGCAACATTTGTGTGACTTTTTTAAAGTCTGGAATTATTTCCAGATTAAAAGCAAAAAAAAGAAAGTTACTGAGAAGGAACAAGGAAAAGTACCTTTCACTGAAGGCTATCTTCTGATACCTGCTGTGACAATCTAGGACTGAAGAGGGTGTGTATGCTTATCCATGACTAATAAGTATATTGTCACCCTATTAATACAAGGAAGCAGCTGCCTTGACCATGAACAGAACGTCTCATTTGACACAACTAGTATTCCTCCAACTTGGTGAGGCCTCGCCTGGGCCACTTCAGCCGTACCTGTTTCGTTCCCACGTGCCACCAGTCCAGGTCTTTCCCTGTCCACTGCCACTGTGGGCCCCAGACTCAAACCAGGATCCTAAATGGCCCGTCTCCCCTTCTCCCCCTCCATCCAGTCTCCCTTCTCCTTCAAATCCATTCCTTCCACTGTTGCCAAACTTCTTCCAAAGCAGAGATGTGATTGAGATGTTCGCACCTCAAAACTTCCATGGCTCTCCACCCCGAACCTAAATTTAAGCTGCTCAGCATAGCATCCAGGCTCCTCCATCATCTGGGTCCCAAGCTAGTCTTATCTTCCACTAGGCAGTTGAGTTGCAAAGACAACATAACTTTACCTTAATGAATTGTATTACGTGCCCTTTCCCAACGATCCATCGTCCTGTTAGAGGGCTTACAGCCTCAATACACCCTCTATTCCCCATTTCAATGCTGCTGCTTGTGCCAAGACTCTGCTGCCCATAAAACTCAGTTTGTCTGCCTCAAGTGGCCTTCAAGTCACCCGTCCTTATTTTTTATAAGCAGCAAACACTGGGAACAATGCAGGCGTCCAACATCAGGAGAATGGATATATGTGGTACATGCATACAATAAAATTCTGCACGTAACAATAAGGAACTACTGATATTTGCAAACACATGGATGAATCTCAAAAACATTCTAAGCGAATAAAGCCTTGACTTAAAAGAGTGGGTCTAGGAGGATGTTTTTGTCAAAAAACATGGAGATTGCTTGCTTTAATTTTAGCATTAACTGCAAATGACAACTTTGTAGGGATTTGCTGGAATGTATTCTTGTTATCCTAAACAGAGATTTCAGTGGCATTTTTGTCAGATAAGGTCTATTATTCTGTAATGTTTGTCCCCACAAACATCTGAGAGTCTACTATGCTTCAGAGACCATGCTAGGATCTTGCTTCTAGAACAGGGTGTCCAACCTTTTGGCTTCCCTGGGCCACAGTGGAAGTCCCGTCTTGGGCCACACACATAAATGCACTAACACTAACAGTAGCTGATAAGCCTTCAAAAATCACAAAAAACCCTCATAATGTTTTAAGACAGTTTACGAATATGTGTTGGGCCACATTCAAACCCATCCTGGGCTGCATGTGGCCCACAGGCCCCAGGCTGGACAAGGATGCTCTAGAAGGTTCTTGATTTTATATAACTCTTAAGTTTACAAAGCATTTTTATGAACATTTTCTCAATTAATTTAAAACATATTTCTTAGTTCCTAATCTGTACTTTCTGCTCTCAAATAAGACTTCTTTGCTTCTCAGGAAGGACTTTTGTTTATTGCACATTCTACCCGAGGAAGCCCTTAGATATGTCTGAAATTAATCCATTTCATATGTTTGCATGTGTGTATGTATGTGTATGTAATATCCACACCAACATAAAATATTCTCAACTATCATTCTCTAATAAAAAAGCCATGATTATATCTCATATAATTTAACTAAAGCAGTTTTAAATAAAAAAGTTTTTATCATATACTGAAAATCAGATATCTGAAGTACTGCGTTTAAACTTTTAATTCTTTATATATTTTTAATGTACAGTTGTTTGTGTGCATGTGTGTATTATGTCCAGATATTCTTAAAACAAATATGTTGATAAGATACTCCTTTATGGGTTGACCTCAAAGGTCAAAAGTCAAAATGAAAATCAATCAAAACAACCTCCCATTAGTCTGGGCTCATTTTGTAGGCAAAATTATAATGCACAAAGTGAGCTGTTTGATAATGAATATGAAGAACAAATTTAAATCCACTGAAGAAGTGGTGACTAATTAAAAAATAAAATGTTACAAGACACAAATTGGTATGTCAAAATTGAACACTAAACCTTGATTAGTATTTATATGGGGGATGCAACTGATAAGCCATCCTGGTTATAATGACTCTTAGGGAAAACTTAGAGTGTTGCTGTAAGATATTAGTTAACAATACAGCAACTTCACACAACTGCTGCAAGATTCTCCATTAAATTCTTCCTTTTAGCAGAAAAATGTTTCCTAATAGAAAGATCATATTTACATGCTCCTTCTTCTATGAGACCATAAAAATCTGGCTATCCCATGAAATTTCTCCCTACTTTATTTTAAATTAGGGTATTGTTTATATGCAATGAAATGGACTCATCTTAAGTATACAGTTTGGTTGATTTGGGGAACTGTATATGACCATGAAGATACAGAACAGTTCCCATTCTCGGAAAAGATACCTGTGCCACTTTGCCCTCAATCCCCTTCCCAGCAACCACTGATCTGCCTGCAGTCCCTCTGGTTCTGCTTTTTCTAGAAGTACATATGAATGAAATCATACACATTTAAGTCTTTTGTGTTTGACTCTCTTAGCATAATACTCTGAGAGACAGCCACACAGCTAGAAGTACTGGTCTTTTATTTCTTTTGTTACTGAGTCAACTTCTTCCATAGTATGGCTATACCGCAATTCATTTAATCATTTACCAGCTGATTTAGACTGCTTCCGATTTTTTGCCATTATTAGTAATAACACTATGAACATTTGTGCAACAGCATTTCTGAGTTTTATTAAATCATGGTAAAATACACATACCATAAAATTTACTATTGTTAGCATTTTTAAGTGTACAGGTCAATGGTATTAAGTACATTTATATTGTTGTGCAACCATCACCACCATCCATCTCTTTTCATCTTGCTAAACTGAAACTCTACGCTCACTGACCAATAGCTCCCCATTCTCCCTCCCCCCCGCCCAACCTCTGGCAACCACCATTCTTTCTGTCTCTATGGTTCTGACTATTCTAGGTACCTCATATAAGTGTAATCATATATTTGTCTTTTCACGACTGGCTTATTTCCTTCACATAGTGTCAAGCAAAAGCTGATCCACATTGTAACATGTGTCAGAATTTCTTTCCTTTTTAAGACTAAATAATATTCCACTGTATGGGTATACTACATTTTGCGGATCCATCCATCAGTCAGTGGACCTTAGGGTTCATTTTAGCTAGTGTGAGTGATGCTATTAAGATGGGTGTCTAGATATCTGTGGGAGAGGAAGAAATTTTCTACCCACCTAGGTAGGTTCTTCTAGCTGGTCTAATAAATCGAAAAGACACAGATAGGTCATAAAAACTTATTTCTGGTAATAACTCTTAGTATGGGAAGGCCCCTAATTTAAATTCTTTAAGGGAGAGGTGAAAGTTTCTCTTGGGCCTCTCTGGTCTCGACTGCCTTCTGCTCAAAATAATCTACATGCCAAAGTAGCATATCTCAGGGAGGCCTGTTCGGAAGCCTGTCAGATCTCTCCAAGGCCCTGCTTTCAATTCTTTTGGTTACTGACCAAGAGGGAGAACTGACAGATCATATGGTAAATCTATTTTTTTTTTTTTGAGGAATCATGAAACTATTTCTACAGCAGCTGTACCATTTTATATTCTCACAAATTTCCGATTTCTTCACATATTGCTAACTTGTTCTTTGTTTTTTGCTTTTGATAATAGCCATCCTGATGTGCATGAGATGATATCTCACTGCGGTTTTGATTTGCACTTCCCTAGTGATTAGTGATGTTGAGAATCTTTTTACATGCTTATTGACCATTTGTATACATCTTAACTATATTGAGTCTTTGAATTTGAAACATCTATGAAAGTCCTTTGCCCAGTTTTTAATCAGGCTGTTTGGTTTTATTTTGTTGAATTTTAGCAGTTCTCTGCATTTTCTACATATTAATTCCTTATCAGATATATTTGAAAATATTTTCTCCCATTCTGTGGGTTGTCTTTTCACTCTGTTGATAGTGTCTTTCAATGCATAAAATTTTTTTATTTTCATCAAGTCCAATTTGTCTGTTTTTTCTTTTTTTGCTTGTGACTTTGATATCATATCTAAGAAATCAATGTTAAATGCAGTGTTGTAAAGGTTTTCCCCTATGTTGTCTTCTAAGAGTTTTATAATTTTAGCTCTTACACATTTAGGTTTTTGATCTAGTTTGAGTTAATTTTTATATATGGTGTCCACTACTGAGAATCAACAGCCCCCAAATGTGTAGCTATATTTCTGGACGATGCCATTTCATTATCTGTCTTTCCTTACGGCAGCACTACACTGCTTTATTCCTGTAGCTTTACACTAGTGTTAAGTCTTAAAGATAGAGTTAAGCCCTTTAGTTAGTTGGCTGGAAGGTTCATGCTACTGGGTAAAGTACTATCCACCGTTCATGTAAAGGACTGATGGCCCAGTTTACAGCATGCTCTCCTTTGAGGCTTGTATCTGACCATTTGAAGCTGAACGTGTGTTTTCATTGCCATTTCACAGACAAAAAGCTCATCCTCAGAATAAATGACTTCTCCTAGGTCACGTAGCTGTCATATGTAGACCTGGGATTGTCCTCCAAGTCCAGTGCCCTTTGAACTGCCTGCCAGCCGCCCTCCTCACCCATCTTCCCAGAAAGTGTCCTCCTCAGAAGGGCTTTCCTGACTCCTGAGCCCAAGCAGCCCCCCATAGCACTCATCTCTGCTGCATTCTGTTCCCTCCTGCTCCTCATCGCGGCCTAAGCTCCTCATTTATTTCTTTGTGCATGCTCTTTCTCTGCCGCTGGAAAGTAGCTTCCATGGCAGTAGGACCTCACGCTCCTTATAACCACAGGGTTCTCAGCACCTGTCCCAAGGCCTGCAGAGTAAGTCCTCTTCCATCGAGGTTTACTGAATGGATGAAGTAAATAAGTGGATGCTTTCCCCAAAGCAATAGGGCAAGTGACAGACACCCAGCTGTTTATTTAATCCTGAGTCATATCTAACACTAACATGCTTTACATTCTAGTACACAGTCAACCTCTCCAGTATGTCTGGATAACAACACATTCCCTGCCAGAGGTAGCTAAGGGCAAGAGGCAACGTCCCACTGTGCAAACTACCTCACACAGCAAAATGAACTGGGAAAATCTGGGCAAGTGGGAGTTAGAAAATGCATTTTTATTGTTTTCACAAACTCGCATGCTGAATTCAAATTCCATGAGAATGACTGTGTCTGTGTTTTCGGGCTTGCGCTGCGTGAATAAAGGGAGGATGCTGGACAGCCTATACTCAGCTCAGAGGGCAACTGCTTGCAGACTGTTGATCAGATCAACTGTGTTTCTTATTTCTCGTTAAAAATTTTGATTTCAAAAACCAAAATTAGCATCAAGTAAGGTACATTTGTATAACAGCTATCCAGTAATAAAGGACATCTCTTGTGAAAGGAGAGTATGTTGGCAGGAAGAAGGAGGGGCATTTATGAATGTGTTGTTTACGTGCTTGGTCCTAGGTATAAAATTTATTTGCAAATATGAGATTGGCCTAAATGAGAAAAAAATTGATTCTGGATTACAAGACATTACAATACATTTTACAAGAACTTGGTTAGAGTATCTTAAACAATCCCCTAATACTAACTCACTTAAATTCAATATAGAAAAGATGAACTGATGACAAGCATGACAGAAATTAATACTAATTCCTAAATTAAGAGCTTACATTCAACAAACAATTAAGTGGAGCTAAATGCAGAACATCTGAAATTTTCATTGTTTAGTGTGAATTTTACTTTTGCACTAAAATTTACCCTTGACTCTGACAAAAGGAATTTCTAATGAAACCAGTGATGTAAACAAAGTTACAGGAGGAAAAAAGTACCAACTCCCCCATACCAAAAGCCCAACTAACTCAGAAACAATTTTAACTTAAAAAAAATGTTCCAGGACGTTAGACATAACCAATTGAACACACGTATTTATCTGTAGAGAGACAGAAATATCTTTACAAAGGCACAGAGACCGGGAGAGGCAGCATCAGAGAATGGGACATGAGCTAACTTTGGGATGACAAGAAGGGAGAAGAATGCCTGCCAAAGAATTCTGCATAGAGGAGGAAGCAGAAATCCCCGTGCTCTATGCAAGGCTGATTCATCCAATACAGCCCTGCAAAGTCTCTGCAAATAACAGGCAGCAGATTCCTGAAATAAGCAGGTGATAAGGACTGGGGCTCTGTGGACAGGCAGAAAGGCTGCACTCAGATCCCTACCCCAAGCCTGAGAAGCCAAGGCACAGGCGTTCCCCAAGGCCGGCAGGAGTGGGACAGGAGGTTTAGCTTCTGGAGCAAATGATCATCTCCTGGAGGCACCAGGCCTATTAGCGGTGGGAGAGTGGGAGTGAGTGGGGCAATGAGAACTTGCGGGGAAGCGGCATCCTCCACATGCTGATAAGCAAGGCCTCCAGCTTCCTTCCTTCCGCCCATCAGTACCCAAAGCATCACCAGCAGCCAGACTCATCTCCCCCAAGTTGCAGATCAGAAAATCAGTCTCTAAAAAACCTGAATCCAGTTAATGTCATGGGTAATGCTGAAATCTTTTCCCCTAAAATCAAGAACAAGACACAGATGTTGGCTCTCACTACTTGTATTCAACACTGTTCTAGAGGCCCTAACCAATAATAAGGCAAGAGAAAAAAATAAAATTCATATAGTCCACTTGACAGAGAGAAATACAATTACTTTTATTTGAAGATATGATTGTCAAAACAGAAAATACTAAATAGTCAACAAAAAGTTATTAGAATTAACTAGAGAATTTAGTAAAATCCAAGGATACAAGGTCAAAATAGTCTAGTAAATTGTATTTCATTATATAAGCAATGAACAATTGAAAATCAGACTTTAAAAATATGACTTACAACAGTATCAAAAAGCAAAATACTAGGGAAGCTGGGATGGCTCAGCGGGTTAAGTGCTCACTTTGCAGCACCAGGGACTGAGGATTGAATCCTGGCCCATGGGGACCCAGATGCTGAACTAGGTGTCCTTCCCATGTGGGAGGCCCCCAGTTCGGTTATCATCCCCCTGGTTCAGACCCTGGCTCGAGGGGGTGTGCCTCCCATGCGGAAGCCCCACCCCAGTTCCCGCCCTGTGCAGCCCCCACCCACCTGTGTGGAACAAAACCATGTTGAAAACTGATGACATGCAACCAGAGACTGCTGTGGGCCCTCCCCCTTCTCTCTATCCCTCTCTGTCTCTGTTTCTCTCTTTCAAAAACAATAAAATAAATCTTAAAAAAAAAAAAAGCAAAATACTTAAGGACAATTCTAATAAAGCATGTAGGAAATTTGTATGCTGAAAACTATAATACACTGATGAGAAGAATCAAAGAAAACTTAAGTGAGAAAATATACCATGTTCGTGGGTTGGAGGCTCCAAAAGATGTTAATTCTCCCCAAAATGATCTATAGATTCAACACAATCCCAATCGAAGTCCTTGCAGGCTTTTTGTAGAAATCAACAAACTGATCTAAATATTTTGTGGAGAAGTAAAGGACTTAGAACAAACATTTTTTTAAAAAGAAGAAAAAGGCTAGGACTCATTATAAAGCTATAGTAATCAAGACAGTACTGGTGAAAAGGATAGACATAAAAAATCAAAGGAACAGCAGAGTCCAGAAATATATATATATCCATCCATCCAACTGGTGTTTGACAAAGGTATCAAGGTAATTCAGTAGAGAAAAAAAAATAGTCTTTTCAAACAATGATGCTGAACAGACGAACATCTGTATGCAGAAAATAAACTTGTACCCATGTCTCACATGGGATATTAAAAAATCCACTTGAAATATATACCTAAACATAGAACAAAAATTTTTAAATTTATAGAAAAAAAAAATGAGAAAAATCTTTATGACTCTAGTTTTAAAGATTTCTTATCTAGATCACAAAAAGCACACGACCCATAAAGAAAAGCATGAACTCAGAGAAAAGATAATGACAAAGCCAGCTCCTCACCCCATCAGTCTGCAGAGAAAACCCATCAATAAGATCTTTGCCTCCATACCCAGAACTCTTCACACTTTTAGTTCATTCTGAAGTAATTATGGATGGCCAAAAAAGCCAAATATTTGAGGAAAGCCTTTAACATGAGAGACAAAAACCAAAAAGACTAATATACAGACAGGAAAAAATTCTGAGGAAACAGACAATGTAGGAAATGAGAAAAACTTTAAAAACGATAGGCAGTCCTTGCTTTGCACATAGTATAGGACCATAAAAATGACTGGGCAGGATGCTGGGATAGGTCAACAGGTTGAGAACTTGCCTTGCGACCGCAAGGTCTGAGGATCAAATCTTGGCCCCGGCCTGTGCAATGTGCTGAACTGTGGTACAAAACGCAGGGATGGCAGTGACCGTTCTCACCTCCCATCCAGGTGACCCCCGGTTCAGTTCACGCCCTGTGTGGCCCCACACCTACCTGTGTGGAATGAAACCATGTCATGACTAATGATGTACAACTATGGAGACTGCTCTGGGCCCTCCCCACTTCTCTCTCTCTCACCTTCTCTCAAACAATAACATAAATCTTAAAAAAAAAAAAAAAATTGACTGCACAACCTACCAGATTTGCAAGTCCATGGATAAACAGAAAAATCAAGAAGTAGCAGTAAGTACACAACTACTTGGAAAAGTAAGGTAAGCATCAGAAGAAAGCCAAAAGTGGTTGCCTCTGATTGACAGGAGGGGAGTGGAAGGGGGCCGCTGCTCTTTATTGCAAAATTTGTTTGTATTAGTTGGACTTTTAAAACAATATTCACATATTTCACTGAAACTATTTTAAAAGAAAAACTGTCAAGTACTTTACAAAGATGCACTTAACATGAGAAAAAACTACTATGCCAACAGTAAATCGTTACTTATCTGGTTCGGTTAACTGGGTATACTCAGCTCTGTTATCAACTGGCTTTGTGACCTTGAATAAGACACAGCTCCTCAGACCCTCCAGTTCTCCTCTATAAAGTCACAAAGGGTGGTCTGGATCACCTCCAAGTCCCTTCCAGCTCCACAAGTGTCTGGCTTTATCAAGTAACACTTTTGCTCAGACAGTTAGAGGTGCCAACCATTCTTTAACCCATTTTCCGGTTAGGAAGAAAAAAAAAATGTGCAGCTCACTGCCGCATTCAACTTAATTTTACATAAACAGGCTCTTGGAGGCTGAAGCAAATCTGACTGGTTTTCAATATGAAAATAAAATATAAAAACTGTCCTCATCAGTCCTGCTTTGATGTGATTCTCTGAAAAGCAGAGTTAAGACTATGATCTGCGAGTTCTCTTGCAGTAAAACACTGTAGGCGCAGGTGCTACCAGCGAGTGTTCTCAGGGCAGATGGGAAATGAATTAAAAGAATCAGTCTGCACTTCTTCAAAACTGTCCTACCATCTAGACTCATCTTCAGTCTTCACTTCCATTCATCTGAATTAGTGTGATATTACTACTGTCTTACACAGTTAGCATTTGCAAGTAGCAATGACACAGAAGAAACATTCAAAGCCACTTACCTAAATTATCACAAAATCTATAGTATTAGTATCTTAATCTTACATCAAGATTGTCCAACCCATGGGTAGGACAGCTTTGAATGCGGCTCAACACAAATTCATAAACTTCCTTAAAACATTATCAGATTTTGTTGTGACTTTTTTTTTTTTAAGCTCATCAGCTATTGCTAGCGTCTTTTATGTGTGGTCCAAGACAATTCTTCTTCCAGGATGGTCCAGGGAAGCCAAAAGATTGGACACCACTATCTTACATTTTTGTTTTTTTTAAGATGTTCCATCTCTTCAGAAATTGTCATTTATTTTTGGTTGTTTCTATGTCGTTTTCTTATAAACCCACTAAACCTAACCTGGGAAGGAAAAAAAAAAAACAAAAAAAAACAAAAAACACCGTAATGTTAACTGAGCTCTGGTTTGGAAGTAACCTATTGTTTCATGAATGATGATGCAGAATGGAGGTTCAGGTGAGGTTTTCATGCTCATGAAAGGATCAAACTGCTCCTCTCTGCTTGGGCACTCACTTTTATCTGATGCTCATTATAGCCAAACAATCTGAATTAATAGAAAGAAAGAAACTGGGGATGGAAGAAGATAAAAAGAAAGTTATGAACCATGTGGAGAATGCTACTCTACATTACAATAGTTTCATTACATTCATTAATTTAGCCATCTTAAATGAACAGTCACATCATATATTTAATCAAAGTAATGATGAGATGAAATCATCAGCACCAACAATTCGATCGGATGAATCAACAGGGTATGACCGCTTTACTCGGAGAACAAGGTCCCATTTGATAGGCTCTCATGAAATGGAAAATGTCATTGCAGCTTCTTTAGAACAGAGGACAACTACCACAAAATGTTCCCCCGCCAAGACATCAACTCTTCTTACACTTTGGTTTGGTTTGTGAAGATCCCTCTGGTGGTAATTTGTGACTATAGTAAATGAGAAACTAATCCCTTATAAGAATCTAGAATCATTCATTTAAAATGAACTAATGTACCTCATGGTCATGCCCAAGAATTCGCCAATATTTTATATCATATAGGTGACATTGGATGTTAATTCTCAGAAAACAGTCGTCTGAATGCTGATTTCTGTAGCATCATATGAGACTGATTTCCTTTTAAATCATTTTTCCTTAAAGAATATGGTAAGACATTCATGAATGGTCTTCGGACTGAGATATGCCAAGGCATCCTCAGTAGATCTACTCCCACCTTTATATGGGTCTTCCAGTCTAAATAGCAGGTAAGAAAACAAAATAAGGTGGATATTAGTGGAATTATAAAAAGAATGTCATCTTTTCTGCCTTACCTTTAGCAAAGCAATTGAAAGTATTCCTAGCATGACTGATTGTACACTGTTCAAAAGGGTGCGAAGCCAGGAGAGCTCAACAGGTTGAGCACTTGCCTTGCAACCATGAGGTCTTGGGATCGAATCCGGACCCTGGCCCACGCAAACCCATATGCTGAACTGCTGTGCAACTGGTAACCGCCGGGATGGCGATAAAGGCGCTCGTGTCCCCTACGGGAGGCCCCCAGTTTAGTTCCCGCCCCGCGCAGCCCCACATCCACCTGTGTGGAATGAAACCATGTCACAACTAATGATGTGCTACTATGGAGACTGCTCTGGGCCCTCCCCTTCTTTCTCTCTCACCTTCTCTCATACAGTAACATAAATCTTTAATAAAAATAAATAAATAAGGAAAACAGGAGTTTGCATGGCCTTCTCCAAGAAGAAACTAGGTAGGAAAGTATGTTCCTGGTGTGTTACAGGTTCCCTCATTCATTCACTGAAATCTTTTCTCTGAGTGACCACAAGTTATCATTTGTTAGGTGCTGGAACAATACTATAAATAAATAGCAATCCCTAATTTTATCTTTTTACTTCCTGCAAGAGTCACCAAGGCCAAGATTTCCCAAGGGTTCCAGTGGCCTGGGAGGCACCTCAGGGGCATGTCTGGTGGTGGGGAAGGATCACAAATGGATATCTGAGGAGGGAGCAGGCATTCTGGAAAGAGCGTGAATGGGATTTGGGATGAGGAGCTGAGGGCTTGGATGTGGGTTCTGTCATTTATTTCTGTTGTGACTCTGGGTAACTTCCTTTACTTCTGTGAGTCTCAGTTATAAAACACGTTATTGTGAGGATCAAATGAAAAAAAACAAAACAAACCAGCACACGTCACAGTGACTGGCACATGGCCGACACTTAACAAATGCCAGTGCCTACTCTGATCCCTCCCTGTTCTATGGTGGGCAAAGGAGGAAGGGCCATATTTTTAGAGACAATGCTGATCTGGGTCTTCAGAGGTAGTGGTCCAAATCTTTGAAAAGCACCAGAAAAGGAGGAGAGAGAGAGAAGAAAGAGTAGGAGGAAGACACAAGTAGCACGAGTGGGTGCTACAACAAGGTCCTCATGGCTGGGCGGGTGGGTGTCCCAGCAGCCCCCCAGTGCACAGGTGAGTAACCAGCTAGACCGCCATTTGTGACTGCAGAGCTGTCCAGAGCTACCCCCAATGCCCTACAAGGCTTCCGGAAGACACAGATCCATTTTTTCCCAATATTTTATTATGAGAACTTCGACTATAGAGATAAGTTTAAAGAACATTCAGCCATCACTTACATGCTATAATTAGTTCTCCTTTGGGGGTGGAGATGTGAAAATGTACAGCAGGTGTTAGTTCTTTTGCACTTGAGAAAAGGGGGAACAAAAGGGAGGAAGCTCTAGAATGTTCCCGTGTGGTTAAGCATTTGGCTTCTGCTCTACCAGCAATGCAGTTGAATGAATGAAATCTTTGCTTCAAAGATTCTTGAATCGACAAAAGGAAACACCTCAAACCTGCAGACAGCATTTAGACATGGAGCCACCTATCAACACAATGACAAACTTTACGTTGGACCACAGAAGTCCCTCATCCTTACACCCGACCTCCCCTAAACAGACAAAAACACGACACTGTGGCTTGCTGGCTCATAATGTACTGGCAGAATTTTTTAAAACCATAAAGTGTCAAAAAAGAACTGCCAGGAAAATGTGAAGAATTTCTACATCTGGAAATGAAAATACAGGGTTTACATATTTTATACTCTATTTCAGCTAAAATGACTACAAATAATACAGAAATTAGCCTAATTGCACATAATCTGCGCAATTCAAATAGGAAATCTGTTGTGGTTAGCAGATATGAAAAAGATAGCATTTAAAAATATATATACAATTGCATGAAGATAAGCACGAATAATCTAACACATTATTAGAAACACAAATGATAATTACTTTTAATTACACTTACTCAAATAACAACATTAATTTTCAAATGTAACTGCTATTATGAAACATGAAGGCACTGCACAACATCAGGTCAGATTAAGTGTAAGGTGATATTAAATTGAGCTTTCATGTTATTTCAAATAAAATCTTAGTAGAGATGCCATACTGCTTTAAAGGGTGAGGTGAACACAGGTTTTCAGTGCCAAATTCTAAATTTCTGCATACAGAAACTTTTACATGGAAACGCTGAATTTTATTGGAGATGGGGACTAACTCTTTTATGTTTTTAAATTTAAAAAAAGTGAAGTCACTACTAAAATCTAAATTTAATGAAATAATTACATATTTAAAAAAATAAACTACAGAAATCTTGGAGATTGAACTCTTAAAAATACACATGTAATTTTTAATAAATACAATTGTTCCGCTTTCATAGCTGTGTGTTTGTCAATCTGGGTAGAGATGGCACTTCAGACAGATGAAGGGTTTTCATGACAGATCAATTAAAGCAGAACTTCCAGTAAGACTCAACCTGTCTGACTGTCAGACATGCTATAGTGTAGCCCATACAATAGGTGAGAAAAGAACGGCCAGATCTTATAGCATTTCCAATCAACTTACCTACCTGTCCTACTTTATCCTGGGAATTTTTACATCTACAAAAGCACTTGAATAAAGCATAAAATAGATTAGTAACTGAAAATTATAAATTCACCAACTATTTTTCTTGATAGATCATAATTTTGCTTAAATTTTTAAAGGACCCTAGGTTCCTCATCAGCGTTCTTCCCATCCTCAATCATCATGAGAAAGGCTTCAAAGTCAAATTCTACTATTACTATTAAAAAATTGCATTGCAGGTTGCCTGCATCTTTTTTAAAAAATTGTAAATGTGGAGAAATATATGTAACATAAAAATTACCTTCTTAACCATTTTTAAGTGTATAGTTCAGCAGTGTTGTGGGGACAATCTCCAGAACTCTTTTCATCTTACAAAACAGAAACTCTAGATCTATTAAATACTAACTCCCCATCCCTCTCGCCCCCCCAGCCCATGGCAACCACTCCACTTCCTATCTCTTTGAATTTGACTACTCTAGGTACCTCATAAAAATGGAATCATACAGTATTTGTCTTTTTGTGACTAGTTTATTTCATTTAGCTCACGGTCCTTAAGGTTCATTCACATTGTAGCGTGTCAAAATTTCCTTCCTCTTTAAAGTTGAATATTCTATACCATATTTTGTTTATCCAAGTTGCTTACATTTTAAAAAAATATATATTATTCTCAAGCATACTGATGAAATGTCTTCTCTGAAAGAAAGCAATGGTATCCTGATCTAGTGGTCCAAGAGAAGTCAAAGGAGAAAAGTTAGATCAGTTAATCTTTCCCTGACACCAGCCAGGCAGACAGGACAGAACGAATATTTGTTAGAGCTGTTCCTACACCTTGATTTTAAAAAGCAACCTGGGGGATGCTGAGATAGTTGAGCAGCTAAATGCTTGCCTGGCAATCGCAAGGTACAGGGTTCGATTCCTGGCCCTCGACCATGCAAGCCCATATGCTGAACTGTGTGGCACAACTGGAAACCACCAGGATGGTGGTGAAGGTTCTCACCTCCCACGGGGGAGACCCCCCAGTTTCGTTCCTGCATGACCCAACATCCACCTGTGTGGAGTGAAACCATATCACAACTAATGATGTATTTGTCTCTCTCTCTTTCTCACCTTCTCTCTTTAAAAAAAAAAAAAGAAAAAGCTCCTAGCTTTATGTCTTAGGAACATTTCATGGTAGAACCAATTTGCACGGTTAATCATCCCATTTAATAGTAATTACATACTTAAAAACTCTGCATGTTACATTAACCAGACTCTAGTTTTATGCTGAATGTTTATTTGAATTTCTTAAAATATTCCCTTCAGACCAGACTGATCCTTTCCTTCAAGTGTTCAGACATTAGGATGGAAAGCACTCCAGGAAGAGGGAGGACTGAATAGAAGGCTGGGGTCATTTTTCCTTACTTATTAAAAACAATCATTTAGAGCAGATTTTAAAGGTCTACACACTTTTCCAGCCTGAAATTAGCACAACCATTAAAAGATCATTAGACCTACCCAAAATCAGCAAAGCAGGGGGGGGGGGGGGGGGGGGGTGGGGAGCAGCCTACTAGCTGAGAAGAGCCGTCACCACCCTATGAAGTGGAGCAATGCTACTTCCCCTCTTAACTTTCTTACCATTGAGACAGGATTATTGATGCGACCAACCCCTCAGGGGTCTCCCTCAGTCCCCCAGGAGCATAAAGAACCATCACTCTTCTCATACTGGCATTTCATAATCTTAACGTGGTTCCTACTGACCCTTCCCTGCAACTACTGTTCTAGGTGGAAAAGACTCAGTCCCTCTCCTTCCGTTCAACACCAAGTCGGTTTCCTCTGGATGCGCTGTGGCTCTACTTAAAAATCAGATGATCCATCTAGCAAAGGCCAAGACCGGATTTTATTAGGAGATGGCCAGTGCCAAGCATACTAGGGGATTACACAGTATTTTTTATATTTTTATTTGTGTCTATTTAAAAAAGATTTTTTTTTACACAAGTTTTAATTGGACAAGCTGTGGGACTAGACATCTAAACCCTTTCCCCAAAGACGTAAGGTTGAAACTCAGGTTTAAACTTAAGGTTTCTTTAACACAGGTTGTTTTTGTTCTTTTTTTTTTTTTTTTTAAGAAAGCAATTTATTAAAATGAGACAGCATCCCTCTCAAACATGCGTTCTCATAGGTGTAGATGTGCTGTGTTCCTAAGAGGCAATTTAATACACTGGCTACAGATCCAAAGTGCCCGTAAGTTAGAATCCTGTGTAACTTCAGCTAAATTATTTAGCTTCTCTGAGACTCACCTTTCTCATATGTAAATCAGGAATATCACCAAGGGTTACATTGAGGTATATATAGATTTTTTAAAAATGATATAAAACATCTAGTATAGTGCCCAGGATGAAGAATCTGCTTAATAAATATGAGCATTCTCTTGTTATTCACATTGGTCTGCAGATATTCCAAAAAGTATGCTGCATGACAGTGAGCTTTATCCCTTTATACTAACATGACAGAGAAAGAGATAAGGAGATGAGAAAAGGTTAAAGAAGAATGATTCATCTGAACTAGAGCACTGGTCAAGGATTAATCTTTCATGAAGCGTCTAATTTATACAATATTCATGGATTTCACTACAAGGTTGATCATTTAAACTAGTATTAAACACCAGGTTTGGCTGGTTAGTATGTTTTATTAAGGGGGTTGAAAGAACTACATTTCAACAGAAGCAGAATAAGAGTGACTTCCATGATATATGCCTAATGAAAAAAGCAGGTAAAGAAAAGAATGTGTGGTCCATCACTATCTACCAAACAAAAGGTGAGAGAATATATATGTAGTTGTTTGCATGTTTGTAAAAGTGGAAGGACAGACTAAAAACTAATAAAACTGGTCACCATGAGGGAGAAAGAAAACAAGATGAAGAAGGCTGATAGAGACAATCTTGGTGAATTTGACTTTTGAACCACAATAAATGTTTCACATAATTATAAAGCAAAATTGAATTTAAAAAAGAAAATCCCTAGAAGTTAAAACTAAAGCAAACCTAAATGTTTACTGAGTTGGTAGTTTAACCACATAAAGAATAATTAATTGGGGAAGCCAGGATGGCTCAGCGAGTTAAGCACTTGCCTAGCAGCCCCAGGTTCTGAGGATCAAATCCTGGCCCTGGGCCATGTGGACCCATATGCTGAAATGGGGTGTGCTTCCCATGCAGTAGGCCCCCAGTTCGGTTCTCACCCCCCAGTTCGGCCCCTGGCTAGAGGGGGCATGTCTCCCATGGTGGAGACCCTCAGCCCAGCTCCCACCCTATGCAGCCCCTGCCCACCTGTGTGAAATGAAACCATGTTGAAAACTGATGACATACAACTATGGAGACTGCTCTGGGCCCTCCCCATTTTCTTTGTCTCCCTCTGTCTGTCTCTGTCTCTATAAAATAAATCTTAAAAAAAAAAGAATTACTTCAAGTGACATTAAAATAAGGTAATTTGACTGTTCATCTCTAGTCAGATATACTGTAGGGACAAAAATCATGGCAAAAATATACAAATATTTTCAATAATTATATTACTAGTAATGATACTGATAGAGTTATTCTGAAACTATTACATGTAGTAGGATGAAGCAAATAATATCATTAGAAACCAGAATTTTCAGCAAAGAAAAAGAGAAGCAAACTTAAATGAAGTTAATTAAGTCTGGAGTCTAACTGGATTTGAAAATACAGGAGATTCTCCATTAACCGGAACTCAAGCAGCTGGTACTCTCAAGCAACTGGCAAAAATCAGAAGAAATAACACTACATTTATCCAGCATGGGTACAGGTTAACTGAGAATCTATTTATAATTATATTTATCCAGCATCTACCAATCTCCATGGGTACCGGTTAACTGAGAGTCTACTATATCAGTATAAACTTATCTAAAAGAGAGATTAAAGAATTTATTCTACTTTTTTTTTATATTGTTTTTTGTTTGTTTGTTTGTTTTTTTGACACAGAGAGAGAGAGAAAGAGAACTGAACTAGGGGAAATCCCCAGTTCAGCATATGGGTCCCCACAGGCTGGGGCTGGGATTCAATCCTCGGTCCCCGGTGCTGCAAAGTGAGCGCTTAACCCACTGAGCCATCCCAGCTTCCCCTGCTTTTTTTATATGAACTGTATCTCCAGATAACCAAACAGATAATGAGAAAAAAATTTTTATTTTAAATGAAAGCACTTAGGATGATAAATGAAGAAGGAACAAACTATATTACCATTTGCAATTCAATGAAATAATGAATCTGGTCATTGATCATTAATGCCTACTAAACCATCAGGTGAAAGCTGACAGAGAACTTTGTATTAGATAAACCAGGATAGCAATATCTGAAAGCACTTGATCCATCTTATCACAAAGAGACAAGCAGAGTTTTTATGCCACTCAGTGTAATGCAATAGGTAATACACAATGCCATCTATGAAATATTCTTGCTGTTATTTCAGTCTTGAATCTGATCAAGTTTATAGTTCTAACTACCAGTTAATCAAGGAACATGTTAAACAACCTTAAAAGAGTGTTCCAGGGATGCCGGGATAGCTCAACAAGTTGAGCGCTTGCCTTACAAATGCGAGGTCTGGGGATCGAGTCCCAGCCCTGGCCCATGCAAACCCATATGCTGAACTGCAGCACAACTATAACCGCTGGGATGGCAACAAAGGTTCCTATCTCCCACGCAGGAGGCCCCCAGTTCAGTTCCTGCCCTGCACGGGCCCACATCCACCTGTGTGGAATGAAACCATGTCACAACTAATGGCATACAACTATGGAGGAGACTGGTCTGGGCCCTTCCCCATTCTCTCTCTCTCACCTTCTCTCAAATAATAAAATGAATCTAAAAAAAAAAAAAAAGAGTGCTCCTGAATATGGGAAATTCAAATTCTACAGCACAAACAACCTGGTTTCTTAAATGTACTGCAAAGGGGTAGGGGTGGGGGCGGGGGGAGGGAATCCATATCGAGAGGGAATGTATAAAGAGATATGAGATGCATCAGACCAATGTAATATGTGAACTTGTTTGGAAAGTAGAGCTCAAACAAAACAATTATTTTTAAAAATTTGTGAGCAGGAAATTTGAACACTGGATATCTGATATTATTATCTTTTTGATAGATGCATATATAGACTTATAGCTGAAATGATATGCTGTCTGCGATTTGTTGCAAAATTATCTGAAGGGGAGTGGGAGAGAAAGAGTACTAATAAAATATGACTGGCCATACAGAAAGTAAACATTTTTGGTTTTGTGGGCCATATGCTCTCTGTCACCACTACCCAAATCTACCACTATAATGCAAAGCAGCTGTAGGCCATATGTACATTAATGGGCATGGTTGTATTCTAATAAAACTTTATAAAAGCACATGGGCCAGATTTGGCCTATAGTTTGCCAAACACTATTCTGGAGAAATGACTAAAAAAATAACACAAAGTATAAGCAAAAAAGATAAAATGGGAAGCTAAAATAATAAATAATATACAATTCATCCAAAAGGTGACAGAAGAGAGAAACAGAGGGACAAAGAACAAGACAAATAGGAAACAACTATCAATATGGGTGGCAGACTTATGTGTATCATTAATTATATTAAATATAAAAGGCAGGGATTATCAGAATGAATAAAAAAGCAAGACCCAACTTTATGCTGTTTATAAGAAACAAACTTTAATTATAAAGTTGATAGTAAAAGACTGAACAAAATAACATGAAAAAAAAAAATGCTATGCAAACACCAAGAATTAGAAGAGTGGCTATGTTAATATTGGACAAAAGAAACATCAAAACAAGATTATTATTAAAAATATAGAGAAAATGCCATAATAATAAAACATAACGATAAAAGAGGCAATTAATTAAGAAGCCATAACAATTAAAATGAGCATATACCTACCAAAAGAGTTTCAAAACACATGAAGCAAAACAAACAAAAAACCTGATCTAATTAAATGGAGAAATAAAAGAAATCTACAACCATAGTTGGAGATACCAGCAACCCCTCATAGTAATTGAAAGAAAAGTAGACAAAAAATAAAATCAGTAAGGATATAAGAGATTTGAGCAACACCACAAACCAACATAACCTAAAATAATATTCATAGAACACTCTACTCACACTTTAAATGCAAATGGAACATTCACCAAGACAGACCATAAGCCAGGTCACAAACAAAGTCCCAGGAATTATCAAAGAAATTATAAAATATTTTGTAATAAACAATAGTAGAAAGACAATATATCAAAACATGTGGGATACAGCTAAGTAGAGCCTAAAGGAAAAGTTACATCTTTAAATGCTTTTATTAGAAAAGAAGAAATGTAATAAAATTAACGAGTTAAGTTCCCACCTTAAAAAGCCAGACAAAGAATAACAAATCCAAATTCAGCTGAAGAAAAGAAATAACAAGAACATAAATATAAGAAAATGAAAACATAAGGCAGAAAAACAATAGAAAAAAAAGTTAAAAGTTGGTTCTTTTCTAGCAAGGAAAAAAAGAAAATACAAATTACCAATATCAGAAATTTTTTAAAGAACATAATTATAAATCCTACAGATATTAAAAATATAAGAGAATATTCTGAGCTGATAATTTTATGCTAATGAATTTGACAACTTAAATGAAATGGAATAGTCCTTGAAAAACACAAATTACTAGAAGTGATAGAAGAAGAAATAGAAAATCTAAATAACCCCATATCTTTTAAAGACATTGAGTTAATAATAAAAATTCATTCCACAGAAAAACGCTATTCCCAGATGTCTTCACTGATAAACTCTACCAAAAAATTTAAGAAAAAATTCTATGCACATTGTTACAAAAAATAACAGAAGAGAAATTTCTTAATTAGTTTATGAGGTCAGCATAATCCTAATACAGAAACTTGACAAAGATATAAAAGAAACCAAAAGAAAATTACAGTCGAATATTCCTCATGAATAAAGACATAAAAACATTTCCCTAAATATTATCAAATCAAATCCAGCAACCTGTAAAAAGGATAATACATCATACCAAATGGGATTTCTCCCAGAAATGTAATTCAAAATATTAACAAAATAAATGACAAAAAAAATACATATGATAATTTTAAAAGATACCGAAAGAGAATCTAAAAATATTCAATATTGATTCACGATACAAAGTCTTAGCAAACTAGAAATGGAAGGAAATTTCCTCAGCCTGAAAAAGGACCTATATGGACAAGCTAACATCATCCTTCTTGGGGAAACACTGAACTTCCCCTCTCTGATACTGGGAACCAGATAGGGATATCCATTCTTACCACTTCTACTCAACAATACACTGGAGGTGCTAGTCAGTACAATACGGCAAGAAAAAGAAATAAATGACATAAAGACTGAAAAAGAAGTAAAACTGTTAATAGCATGCCAATATGATGTGTACATAAAAAAAAACCAAAAAAACCCTGTGGAATACTTTAAAAATTTTTAATGGGATAAATGCATTTTAGAAGGTTGCAGGACACAGGTAAAAAAATTTTGAAAATGAGAGAATTGTTTTAGAAAACAATTCCATTATGATAGCATCAATATATTTAGGAAGAAAATTAACATAAGACATGTAAGATCTCTATAACAAAAACTACAAAAAAGTCTTAGTGAATAAACAGACAAAAGGATTCTAAAATCACTGATAGCACCAAATGCTGGCAAAGATGTGGAGCAACAGGAATTTATATACAATGCTGATAGAGTATAAAATGGTACATCCAGTTTGAAGAACTGTTTGGTTGATCTTATGAAGTTCAACATACATCTATCCTAAGAACCAACAATTCTAGTCTTAGATATTTACTCAAGAGAAATGAAAACATATGCCCACAACGTTCTTTTTTGTTTGTTTGCATTTTTTTTTTTCTTTAATAGAAATGTTCATAACACCCTTATTTATTTACAATAGTCCCAAACTGGAAACAATCCAATGTCCACAGACAGGAGAACAGATAAATGTTGCATATTTATATAGTGGAATACTGTACTACTGAACAACAGAAAATAATAAATTACTGAAACAAACAACATCAGGGATGAATTTCAAAAACATGTTAGGCAAATGAAGCCAAACACAATACTATATGACTCCATTTTTTTAAATAAATACCAAGAATAAAAATTAATCTATAGTGACTGACATTAGAAGTGGCTGCTTAGGGCAATGGGGACTTGGAATTGCTTAAAAGGGGTACGAGGAAACTTTTGAGGGGGATAGAAATGTTCTATATCTTGCTTTGGGTGGTAATTATGAGTGTATATAACTGTTAAAACTCTTTGAACTAAACATTTTATACCTGTACATTTTATAGACTAATTATACCTCAATTTTCTAAATCTCTAAAAAACCATTTAAAAAGTATGGAGGGTTGCAACAACATGAAAAGATCCTGAGAATATCATGCTAAGTGAATAAGTCAGATGGAAAAGGATGAGAAACATGATTTCACTCAAATGTGGAATATAAAACAACAAACAAAAAAACTCATAGACACAGACAACTGCAAGGTAGTTGCCAGAGGGGAAGGGGGTGGGGGGAGGTGGAAGAGGGGAAAGGGGGTCAAATACATGGTAATGGAAAGAGACTAAATTTTGGGTGGTGAGTACTCAATGCAATATGCAGACAGTGTATTATAGAATTGTATACCTGAAATTTATATTTCTTATTAATGAATGTCACCCCAATATATTTTAAAAATTAAAAATAAATTAAAAATATGGAGCGAAAGCTGAAATATTAACCATGACTGCTTCTGGGTGATGGGATTATGGGTAACTTTTTCTTCTGCTAAGTCACACTTTTATGAACTTCACAATGAATTCCCCTCCCTCTGTTTTTCGATACCTATGTTTTGTAGTTTCACAGAGATGCCAAAATGTTACCAGTATGTACTTTCTGAAAGTAATATTATTAAAACCATTGAAGTGTTTGTCAATTCTCCCTCTATAGCAGGCAGTGGGTCAGAACCCTAAAAAGGGTCCGAATGGAATTCAGAGGCTCAGAAAGAGGCATCGTGGGTCCTGAGAAGGAGAAGGGATCAGACACAGCTGATCAGCTCTGAACATGGCTCTCTCACTGAACTGGTGGGCAAGTCATGGAGCCTCCATTCCTGTCTGCCTCAGGAGGATTTCTGCATATTAACTGAAACAGCTGAGGTTGATAAAGCACAGAAGGGCTTCACGTAGTAGTCACTTCTGATACTATGAAAAAGTTAGAAAAAAAGTCTTTCTGAAAAATCAGATTTGTTAGTTACAATCCTGTAGAAAGCAGTAAGAAAAGCTACTGCTAGAGCTACTCTGCCCTTAGAAAAGCTACTGCTAGAACAACTCTGCCCTTTTAAGTCGACAGCTGAGGCTGCTTACCTATTGGAGCCATAGCAGTGATTCTGCACCGCGAAGGATATGCACTGTGTGTTCAACCGCTTTCTCTCAACCTCCTTCCAGCTCTCCTCTGGCCACTTTCTCTTGATCTGCTTCTCCTCGTGTTTTTTCCCCACATAGTCAGCATAAGTCTGGATCCGATAGCTTTCTGCGTATTTGCTGGTATTGACAGCTACAAGAAAAAGAAAAAATCCTTGTAAGAGTCTGGCCTGGCTGCAGAGATGTCACTGAGGTAGTCAGAGAAGCCCTGGGTTCCGGGTGAGCTCAGACACCAGCTCTGCCACTCACTTAGCAGCTCAGTGGCCTTGGGAACAAGCGGTGCAGACTCTCCAAGTCAGTTTCCTCATTGGGAAAAACGAGTGTCCCTGCTCCCCAATCTCCCTTATAGGGTAAAAGAGCTCTCTGTACACTGTAAAGAACTGTAATAATGTAAAAGATTAATTTCCAAAATATTGGCAGGTTACATTACAGCTTGAAAAGTATTCGCTTCCAGAGTAAGGAAATGAAAACAACGACAACAAAATAAAACCACTAAGGGAAAACTAAGCCCTTGCTTATTTGGTTAAAAATAAAAGTGACGACGAAGGCAGACCTGACAGCGGTGCTGTTCACTGTGTCAGATGCTGAAGGTCTATGCACGTCTGTGCCAGTGTGTTGCATGTAGCACCAAATCCTCATGGTACCCTTGCAAGGGAGGAACTGCTTTTGCCAATGAGAAAGCAGGGGCCCAGAAGTTGGGAGATTTACCACAGACCACACCACAAGTGAGTGGCAGCACTGGGATAAAAAACCAGGTTACTCTGACCCTACAGCCATGGCCCTTCTTGCTGCTCTGCACCCCACTTTGGCCTCTGCAGACTCTGTCCCCACAGTCCTTTGAGACATGCCTCTTGCCCTTGTGCTTTTAAAGACTGCTGTCTGTGATGTGCCTCTGGCTGGCAGGAGTGCTTGAAAGCTGGTGTCAATGCCTAAAGCCAGGTCAATTCTGTTGTAATGCCCTGCTGCCTCCTCAGAGGCTGGGGTGGGGGGTGGAAAGTACTGGTGGTGTGGGGTAAGGACCCACGTAAGCCCATTTGCTGGTCCTGGCTCATGCATTTTGCACATATACTCTCCTAGCCCACAACCACTAGCCAACAGTTAGTACCCACACTGGCGGTAGGACAATAAGAGGCTGGCCATGCTGCCAGGGGTGATCAGGGGCAGACCTGGTACCTGGGCAGCTGCAAAAGCACCATGACACCTGACAGAATCTGTGTACCCACTCCTAGCAAAGCTCTTGGTGCAGAGTAGTTCTAACAAACACTGTGTGAGTGGGGGCACACCATGCAGCCAGTGACGACGAGCATGCAGTCTTCAAGCAAATCAGAACCGGACCAGGGACTGCAGTGTATTAGGGGTTTTAACTCAGAAGGGAAGACAATGATGAGGGAGGCAGAATCTCCACACATCTAACACCTGACCCATCTGTCATCTCTCTCCGTGGACCAGATTTGAATAAAACTTCTCAGCACAACAAAAGGTCATGCCCTAAATGTTTAGGCATTTAAAAAGCAAAATAAAACAACAAAAAGAAAAACCCACTTCTTTAAGAAAGAGTTTTTTACTAAGAAGTTTGCTGTGAACTTTTCAAATATTCACTCTAGAGTTAAAGAGAGGGGAAAAAATAAATCCCTTAGAGTATTAAGGAACTTTCATATTATACAAAGTCTCCCGAAGTAGTGAGTTACTGAAATGTGAGCTCAAAATAGCATGCCCTGACTCACTGAGGAGCAGATAAACAGAGACGGCATCAAGTTCTGCAGATGAGCTATTGACCTAAATCAATTATATCAGAGACCCACGAAAATAGGATTCTTTCTTGAAAACCTGATTCCTCGTGATAGTTACTTTTCCTGCTTTCAGTGGACTATATTTCTAACTTTTATCCTCATTTATCTCACCACCTGACAATTTCTATATCAACAAACATTATCCATCTACTCAGATGCTTCCACCAAGTAACTGCTGACTGGGTTGGGTGTCTGTCCAGGGACTATGGTAGGTATTTAGTAAAATAAGACACACTCCCCACCCTCTTAAGCTCACCCTGTCACATGTGAGCTCTACACAGAGTTGACTTCCCTCAAAGCTACTACCTACTAAAACAGGTTAACCTACCAATGTGAGAACCCATAGATTCTACCATCGTTATTCTGTACTGACTGCTGGGAAATACACACTTCCTGGATTTTCCTCTTGAAGTTTCATTCCTTAACCCGGCAGGTTCATTTTGCAAGCGTGCTCAAAAGGGATGAATGACATCTGCGGTAATCCCTCCTTTCAATTTAATTTGGACTACCAAGTAAAAGGGTAGGCCTGAGTCAATAGTCTGAAAGCAAACGTGACGATGGGATCGCAATGGAGCCAAGAGGATCTATTTAACAGTGTCCGATTGTTTCCAATAATCTAGCTCTCAGTCCCATGGACAAATGTTACAAACAACGCCCTACCCACGGAGCGGGAATTTATCTGAGCACATTCAGTATTAGGCTCGCTTAACAGGGGAAACAAATAACAACCCACTTTTCACTGCTGGCCTTCACATGGCAATAATTTACCAGCATTCCTTCAAGTCCCAGCAGCTTTACAGCTCTCTGCCTTTAATCTAGAAGCCAAGCTCTGGCTCCAAGCCACCCCGCTAATGGATGAATCAGCAAAATGAATTGGCTGTCAGCTGTGTCCTCCAGTGATTCCAGCTCGCCTGTCAGAGGCAGCATGTAGCCGGCCGCTTGGCAAAACTAAGCTTTTCCAAATTTGTCAGGGAAATGATTCAAGGCCATCTTTCGGTCATGCCACTTGGTTGAAGCCACTGGGGAACCGAGCACACTGAGTCCTCCCTGTTTCCCTGTAGGTACATGAGAACAGTTCCTCCCATATAACAGTCTCATCCACTCTCGACTTCACTGCTGAGTCGGCTGTCTACTGACACTCTGCACACACTGTAGCATTTAATCTTCACAACAACCCCACAAGGAAGGGGGTCATCATACAAATAAAGAGATGGCATCAGGGACACTGAGCAGCTTGCCTAAGGTCTTGTAGTGAGCAACAAAGCTGGTTTGGGGCCAAGTGTTTGGGGTTGTTTCTTTTTTCTTTTTTTAAACATAACATTGCTGCACATCTGCCATATATTTGTGTGTATTTATGGGTTTATCAGTGATCTTCTAAAATGCTTCCTTTACTAGCAGTTTTAAAGGATTACATGCAATGTTTAAATTTTTTCTAAAAATTAAGATCTTTCTGTTATTGTCAAGCTAAGTTTCTCCAACTAAGTTGACAGATATATTATGTCCATTGACAAAATGACTTAAAATAAGGTGTAGATTCCTTCCTAAATTTATCTGTAGATTTAATGCAACTCCATTAAAAAAAAAAAAAGAAATCCAGTATTTCAATAAAACACTGAAAACATTTTAAATGAAATGAAAACAGAACAATGGTAGCCAGGGGCGGACGGAAGAGGTCAGCTACAAAGCGGGTGAAGGAATCTGAGGGGTGATGGAACTGTCCTGTATGTTGAGTGTGGCGGTGGTTACATGTTTGCACATTTGTTGAAATACAGAACCATATAACATTTTACTGTATATAAATTATACCTCAATTAATCGGTGGAATGAGAAAGGTTGATTCCAAAATTTAAATGGGCCAGTAGTCCAGACATTTCTGAAGAGAAAGGAAAGGGGACCTGCCTTGTTGGCCAACCAAGCTTACTACGTAGAGCTAGAGTAACTAAGACGGCATGTTACGGTGCAGACAGACAAACAAACCAGTGGTACAGGAAGTCTAGTAATACACTCAAGCATCAGTCAGAGTTTGATCTTGGATGGAGACATCATGACGAAGAGTGTGGAAAAGGAAAAGCTGGAAAACCCATTTATCCATAGGAAACAAAATGAAATTGGACTCTTACACCATGCTGAAAAATCAACTCCAGATGGACAAAGAACTTAAATGTTAAAGCAAACTTTAAGCATTTGAGGGGAAAACGTAAGTAAATACCTTCCTGAGCTTGAAATAGGAAAGAACTTATGAAGACACAAAAGAACGGTAAGCATAAAAAATGATCAACACATTTGGCTGCATTAATAGTAAAACTTCTGTCCATCAGAAGATACTTGAAAGAAAGTGAAGACAATCAACAAACTTGGAGAAGATATTTGTAATACACGGAACTGATGAAGGATGAGTGCCAGAACACATAAAACCACCTACAAATCAGTAAGAAAACACCCAACAGAAAAATGGGCAAAGGACATGAAAAGCATGCATATGTCATTTCTCAGAAAAGGAAGTATATAATGCCAATAATTATATAAAGAGATGCTCAACCTCAGGCAAAGGCAAATTATGAGCACAATAACATTTGTAGATTGTGGAGGGGGAGTGGAAGGAACAGGGAGAGGGAAAAGGGGGAGTGGGGAGGGAGGGAGACATAGGGCCAAGAGAGAGGAAAAGAGAGAATTCAAAAAACAAAACGAAATGAGAAAATGGTCAGCACAGCTTTCAGAACAGCGGTTGCCCTTGGCGGGGAATCAGGGTCAGGAGACGACGGATGGGACAGGGGAGCAACAACAAATCGATGCAATTTATTGTCAATATTTTAGTTCTTTGGTTGAGTGGTGGTTTCACAAATGTTCATTACATTTTAAGCAAACAAATTGTTTCAGCTTTCTGTGGTTCACTGTCCACGTACGAAGGTGTCAGGTAACAGGCACTCGGTTTGGTCCACGCCGGTACAGGAGCTGTGCTGCTGAAATGCCAGAACTCGGCAACCTTCCTCCGCAAGCCAAGGACGTTCGTGCAGCTTGGTGATCACACGGCTAAAATCAGCTCATTACAGTACTGCTAGGAGTGCGGTGCAGGAGCACTAGGAGACTGCGGAAGCAGTTACACATCAGTCTCGCATGCTTTGCAATGGCCATCCTCAGCTAACATCAAGTTCTCAACTTCTAAGGGAATTACCTGCATTCTCATTAATCCAGTGTTTACAAGAAAGAGAACTATTTATTGGATACTTACTCTGCCAGGCACAGAAAACCCTGTTGGTGTCATCCTGACTTTATAGATACGGCAACTGAGGCTCAGAAGAAGTGGCCAGCCCAAGGTCCTGAAGGTCACAAGTGTTTTGGCTGGGATCCAAACCAAAGCCTAACTCCTTCTTATGGAACACCACGTGCACAGAAGGGACCCAGACCACGTCATTTAGAGCTAACACAGGCAAAGACATCTGTGCCCAAGAGAATCAGAGCCTGCCCATCTTGCCACACAATGGTTTTATGTCAATGGCAGGACTCTCTGTGTGATAACCTGGTGTGTTAACCCACCACCAGGAGTGACAAGGCCAGGGCAGCCCACTCCCTGTACATTAATGTGGGCTTTCATGCCTCACATGCCCACCTCGGAAGCCCATTAAGATGGTCTCCTGACTCCTCTGACCGCCTCTGGCCTGAGGCCCTGCACCCTGTGCTGTCACTCTGGGTTTCCATCCCATGCCAGGATGACACTAAATGTTGTTCTGGGTTCGCATACTGTGAAACTATGTTGAAAACTGATGATGTACCACTATGGAGACTGCTCTGGGCCCTCCCCCTCCTCTGTCTGTTTCTCTCTGTCTCTCTCTGTCAAAAACAATAAAATAAATAAAATAATAAAATAATAATAAAATAAATCTTTAAAAAATATATGAGCATACTGAATACAAAAGTTTTCTAATGCTCCATATAATTTTTAAAGATTTATTTTTATTGTTTTTGACAGAGTGAGAGACAGAGAGAGACAGAGAGAAGGGGGAGGGCCCAGAACATTCTCCACAGCTGCACATCATTGGCTTTTCCACATAGTTTCATTCCACAGATGGGCGCGGGGCTGCACAGGGCAGGAACTGGGCCGGGGTCTCACCCCGGTGAGAACCGAACTAGGGGCACTCCCCAGTTCAGCACAGGCCGGCGCTGGGATTCGATCCTCGGTCCCCAGGGCTGCAAAGTGAGCGCTTAACCCACTGAGCCATCCCGGCTTCCCCTACTCCATATAATTTTGATCAGATTATGGTTTCCAACAAAGTGACTACTTCTCCACCTTTATCAGATAGAGAATGAAGGGTTTATCTTGGATTCTGCGGAAAGGCAAACTTCAAGATCTTTAAAGAAAGGAGTTATAACCACACTAACCCAAACCACCCAACCATAATGGTCACTATGAACATTCGCCTGTGTTCAAAAAGCTGCTCAGGGTGCGCTTCCCCTCCACCTGCCTGAGGGTCTCGGGCATGCAGAAACCAGTGATTGTGCAGAAGCATGCTGAAATACAGTTATTTCCAGTGTGCTCAAATAGACAAAAGTGGGCAGGCTAGCCCAGAAAATGAGACCCTCTGTTTTAACCCCGGCAGTCCATCCTTTCCCCACCATCCACTCTGTTCTGTAGAACCTTCCGAGTCTTCAAGATAAAGTCCCAACTTGCTCGTGTACCACACGGGGCCTCAGGTATCCTCTAGCCCCATCTGGCTCTCACCCCACCCAGCTCTTACGCTTTTCCCACATTTATCCAACAGGGCCAGATGCCCCTTGAGGAAGGGATGTACCTTATTCATCTTGGTAACACCGGGGTGCTACCATTGTACTTCAGCGGGGAACTTAATCTAAGATTATGGAAAGAAAAGAGAGAACACAGTTTTCATATCTGTTGGCAGTCAGCTCCTACTCAAGACACATTCACAGAATCTTCAGTGAAAAATCCCACGCTGAAGTCTGATCTAGTGGACAAAGAGCCCAGGACTGGCAACAAGGGGGATGGCTCTGAGTCTAAAAGCAGGTTCCCTTGTGTAGTAACAGCTCTGCACACCTGACCTTACAGACACAGCTGAGCCTAACAGCCTCAAGGCCGACAGACTGGCCTCAGGCACAAGGTGAGGAGCCCAGCTTGAGATTCCTTGTCCTTGTTCTTCCTTTACACAGTGGGTACTTTTCCAACAAAGAGTAATTATTTTTTAAAGTACTGAGCCTGAAAGAGTGAAAAACGAAGGCAATGAAAGAGGTCCATAAAGCCCCCGTAAAGGGGACAGATGGAAACAGTGAAGTACGGAGCACGGGGGGACTTGCTTCATTCATCTCCACTTTCCCAAGGTCTCCATCATAGTGCCCAACTCTAAGGAGGCACCTGGGAAAGAAAAAGGAAGCAGGCTCGAGGGGCCATGTTTGCAAAGACATGAGGTGCAAAGCATGGCGGCAAGAGCAGCTGAGCATTTAGACGCCTTCCATACCCCTCCACCGCTGGCTTCTATCACAGTGCAGGCAGGTGTTGTCGTCCGTGCTTATTGACAATGCTGACACCCAGCGAGGACGTGGCAGAGCAGGGCAAAGGTGCGATCCTGGTTCTGCCACCTACGAGTCACGGCTATGACTCCATGCGCTCTCCACAGCATCCCTCTCAATCAGAAAGAGACAGGCACTCATTTGGTCACTGTCCCACGCCTCATTCCACCTCACAGGTCTCTAATCAAGGCCAAAAAAGTGGTGGGGAAAAAAAAAACTTTTTCAACTGGACAAAGGCTGGTATGTAGATACAATGACATTTACTTAAAGCCTATAATGTAAAATAAGGAAGGCAGCTAAGACAAGTGGGAAAACTACAGGTTGTGAGGTCACAGGAGCCTGGGTTCAAATTCCGCCCAAATCCTAACCTGCCTGAGGCAATACCTCCCTGGGTTTCTTTACCCATAAAATGAGCATAAATACCAGTCTTATAAAGCTGTTAGGATGAGCAGCGTGCGTGTATGCAAAGCTTCTAGCACAGAGCCTGGCAAGTAACAGGTGCCTAATTAGTGAGGTTACTGCTGTGAAATCACAGAAATAAGTGTGCCCACACAGGCCACCTTACAGTGACAGAGTTGGTGAGCTGTAGTGCATCACACGTGGGTGTGCTAGGAGTGAGCAGGCCTGACACCCCGAGTCTGCTGTAGCTTGTAAAATACCACTCTCATTTGGGATCTGGGTGCAAGCTAGCAAAATCTTTTCTGTGCTAAATGGAAAATACAGAAGCCAACATACCAACCATAATTAACAACTATAAAATAAAAAAGTCTGAATTGTAATTTTTAAAAATTGTACTGAGACCAAAATTAGTCAACTGATTTTTACTAAGTCTCCTGACAACACTATAGTCTGCTTCTGGAACAGCCATTTCATTCATTCATTCACTCAACAAATACTAGTCTTAGTTATGGTGCAGAGGACTGGGGTATGGCAGGAGGAAAGAGACAGTCCCCAATTCTGAAGAAGCGCACAGTTTAAGGAGGAGGAAAAGAAAGGCACAGATTATAGGAGAATACCAGGTAGGTGACAATCAAGTTGAGAAAGGATGATTTTAACATGGGGAGAGGGGGGAAAGGACAGGAGGGAAGAAGAAATAATAACCTGAGATATTAAAAGGCTGAGTATAAGAGGAAGAGGCTGCTATTTAAGTTCTATATTCCCATGGCCTACGACAGCTGCCTTAGCATTTAATAAATGATGGCACTAAGGAACACTGTTTCCATTAACCAGCTTGGTGGTGGTTTTTTCTTCTTTCTGTGGTTACCAGCTGAAAACATCGATTAAAAATAAATAAAGATGCCATTTACCGAGTACTTACTATATATCAAGCAGTATGCTAACTGCTTTACAAATGTATTTTGTTCTCACTTGTTCATTTATTCACCCATCCGTTTATGAATACAGACACTGATGTATTAAATTCTCATTTGTTCATTTATTCATGTATCCATTCATTCATGAACAAACAACCATCTTCTAAGACTAGGCAAGTGGGGCTGTGAGGGTGAACCAGAGACACAGCCCTTGTGTTCCTGGGAGAGTGAGAGACAGTGTGCAGAGTTGCACACGTGTGCGGAGGGGGAGGGCTTCCCCACAGGGATCTGAACAAGCCTAGTTCCTAAGACACAGGGACCGTTTCCCGAAGGAACTCATGTTCGGGTCTTTCCTGAGACTAGAAGTTTGGGAAAGCAGTGTTACAAGTACCAGAGTGGGGAACTGTGTTCCAGGCAGAAGGGACATGGCGTGACCAATCTCTGAGCGAGGAAGCACCCTCTTGACTGAGGAGCTAAAAGCAGGCCTTGACAGTGGAGCCCTAAAGAGGGAACGAAGAGGAGCCCACGGTGAAGCAAGAGCGAGGCACACAGCACAGGGGAACTTGGGCTGCGCTAAGAGCAGCGGGAGCCCCACAGGGTTTTTAGTCAAGAGGAGGATATGACCTGACTGTGGTTTTGACAACAATTTTAACCTGCCTGTCCAGGCTGTCAACAAAGCTCTAGACCTAAATCCAACAAGAAAGGGTTTCACATGCTCTGACACAGCTCCTTAAAAGACAGGGTAGTGATGTGCAGAGAGGAAGAAGAAATTTTATGATGGAGTCACACAGGAGTAGATGGGAGTCCTAAAAAAAGTTTCGAACTGAGAGGAGATGAGAGGGGTGGGATAGAGAGAAAGAGAGATAAATTGAGACAGAGAGAGAGAATACCTTTTTTTTTTTTTCTTAACATGAAACACACAACTTAAAATAGGAATTGGAAAGCAATTCCATACTTAACAGTCATGATGAACTTGACAGACAGCTGAAAGACGAAGCAATTTACAACATTCTTCACACTTCATGGGAGAAAATTAAGATTGATGTCTCAACTACACAGGATAATTTAAAGTAAAATCAAAGAGCTCCTAAATTGTGCGAATGGCAGACGTGAAATGGCAGATTCTAAACGTCAAGAACACTGAACAAATTCTTCTCTAGGGAAGACTAAATAGTGCATGTTTTAGTTATACTACTGTATAACAGTACCTTCAAAGTCTGCTTATATACATATCACAAAGGAGGACAGTAAATAATGATCATGATTTACAGAGAGGTTACCATGCACTAGGTATGTATTGGCTCTAATACTAATACACATATTATCCTGTATTCTATAATATCCTAATATATGTACATTAACATATCCTCTTTTATTTCCAATTTTACCAAATCAAAATATCCTTTCTTTTCTTTTTGAGAGATAGTGGGTAGGAAGAGTGGAGTGCCCAGAGCAGTCTCCATAGTTATGTACGTCATTAGTTGTGACATGATTTCATTCCACACTGGATGTGGGGCCGTGCAGGGTGGGAACTGAACGAGGGACCTCCGATATGGGAGGTGAGAACCTTTGCTGCTGAGCCATCCCAGCGCTTCCCAGTTGTGCCGCAATTCAGCATACGGGGTTTGCATGGGCCAGGGATGGGAATCGAACCCCGGACCTCATGATTGCAAGGCAAGTGCTCAACTGCTAAGCTATCCCAGCATCCCCCCAAACAGCCCTATTTTGAATACAGATCTGAACAAATGGAGGCCCAGACAGGTTAAGTCACTTGTCTGCCATCACAGTGCTTGATGGTGGTAAATGGCTCAATTTAACCCACTGCCAACACAACCTCCCCCCTCCCCCACATGAGTGCCTTTCATGTTTCATCGGCAGCATAGAGCGTGCAACAGGTTTCAAATTGTAACAGTATCACCAAACAATCCCTACCTTTGGTCACTCTGGTGTTTTCAATTCTGCTTCTTTCTCTCTCCTAGGCCCCACCTCTGTTTTTTATACTGATGTCACCCAGCATTGATTTCCTGACCCACTAACGGGCCCTGACCAAAAGTCTGAAATACACCACAGCTCACTGACACCCACCATTCAATATGGCATTTCTTAAGGGACAATGTGCTTTGTGTTCTAAAAGGTTAATCAACAAAAGAACTTTCAGGACACAACCTATTCACCACCAGAGCCTGCCTGTAACTGAACTACTGGCTGAGACAGTGGTCGGGTCTACGGTCAGAGTTAAGTTCAGTTCTTTAATCTGGACTAGTTCTCACTAACAACGCCTTGGATGCCAGACACAAACACAACACCAAATATTAAGTGTGCACCACATACCCCAGGACAGAACTCTCAGACGACTGAACCTTGGCAACTTGTGGAACTGTTTATGAAGCATTAAATCTGCCACAATATTAACAGTATTGTAATAAAACTGAGTGCACCAGCTTTTCTCCACTTTCCACAACTTGTACAAAGCCTGACAGCAGCACATTTTCAGACTTAAAGGCTTCAGTAGTTGAAAAGCTTAACGTCTGTTTGTTTATAAGTCAGCCAGAAATGGGAGGTGATGTGCTGCACCATTTACTCCCATTAAATGTCTCTCTGTGGATTTTTTGATGTGGTTTTCACTTGATAAAAGAGTTCACTTACACCTCCTGACTCAGCTTATTCATTAACCAAGTGAAAGCCCCTGAGGAAGGAAGGGGACCTGGAGAGAATGAGAATGACAGGCCCTTATCAGCCAGGCAGGGCAGCACTGTCTCACCTTCAAGGTGAGTCATTCATTACCCCTGGGAGGGAGTGTGTCAGTCACCCAATGCAGCCTCTCCTACCCTGGCAAGAAAGCAGTCACAGAAATTCTGTATAAACGGGACAACCCTGCCTGCGGTCCCTGTAACTGTTCCTTGTCACCCTCCTGGTCTGGAACCCGTCAGTGCTCTCAGGATGGCAGCATGGTGCTACCCTACGAACCAAGCCCCCTTCCTCGTCCCACCTCTCATCGTTTCCCTACTCCCCACCCCTGCAATCCACTTGCAGATGTGGAGCACTCTGAAATCTCTATCGAACATCAACTCACTTCTTCAGTGTCTCTACACCCCACACAGGATCTGTCAATGCCAAAAAGGTTTGGAAAAAATGCAATTACAGGGATGCCAGGACAGCTTGGAGGCTGAGCACCTGCCTTGCAATTTGTAAGGTCCAGGTTTGGGTCCCGGCCCCGGCCCATGAAACCCATATGCTGAACTGCAGTGCAATTAGTAACCACCAGGATGGTTTAGAGGTGAAAGTTCTCGCCTCCCATGCAGGAGGCCCCCAGTTCAGTTCCTGCCCCACACACGGCCCCACACCCACCTGTGTGGAAGGAAACCATGTCACAACTAACGATGCACAACTGCGGAGACTGCTCTGGGCCCTTCTCCCTCCTCTCTCCCTCTGTCAAACAATAAAACAAACCTTTTTAAATTTAAATAAGTGCCGATACTCCGCTGGGCCTCCATGGAGCCCTCACTGGCACTGAGCCTGAGCCCTTGTGGAGAGTGAATAGTTAGCAACAGAAGGCATGAGGTCTGCTGCTCTTCAGACTACAGGCTGCATTGGGACAATGAAATGTATTTGTTGTAATTGGCAATGTTGGACTTTAGAAAAGAAGTATATAGAAAGAATCACACACTTTTCCAAGGGGGAAATAAACAAAGAATTATGAAGTTAGCCTTATTTTCCACATGAATTTGAGTCTCTGCCTTTGCTGAGCCGATGTGCCCAACAACTGATTTATGTCCAGGGGAAGGTTCCATTGGTAGAGGCTGCACACTAAAACCCCAAGGATTGTCAAACATCCCAAGAGAGCAGCATGAAACTGAGGAACAAGAATCATTTTTTATTTTAATGTCCCATCTTGGCATTTAACACGTTCATTCTACACTTGTCCTATCTTTCTCCTTTTAAATGATCAGATCACATCCCCACAGACTTCACGCTTTGGGGAAACCTTTCCACCTTTTTATTTTCTTCTCCTGTAAGTTTGTTTCCCTGACATGGGAGGGCGCTGCTGCCAACATCAGCGCTCAGACCCACAGGCAGCATTCAGGCCTGAAGCCAGCACATCAAGCTGCCAAGAGCAGCTTAAGCAAACTTAGTGACATTTCTCGTGTCAAACACACATATACACAGGAGGGCGGAAGAAGAAAGAGGAGGGAGGGAGGGAAGAACAGGAAGCAGACGGTGAGAGCATGCCGCTGAGAGGCAAGGGGAGCCACCTGTCCCATTTGGAAAATGCTTTTAGAAGGTGGCAACTCCCAAAATTCAGAAGTAACAAGTTCTTCACCAACCCTGCACGTTTAAAGAACCTGTGAAATTCTTTGCCAGCAGGAGAATGAGGAAGATTTTTTTTTTTTAAGTTATATTGACACTGTTTAGCTTTCCTGTCTCAAGTTGTTAATATCTCTAAGTTCTAAATATTCATTTTGTTTTCTACAACCTAAGGAGAAATTAATGTAGATCTTTTATGCCTGCTTGGACATCCAACGCAAAATCAACTGGTAAAAATCAACTAGATAAAAGAATCAAGTCTTATAGTTAATAAAAATATTTCACATGAAAAAAAATTAATACAATGGCAAGTGTTGTGATTTTGCTGCACTCTGAAATGTTTTATAAAATTACATCTCAAAATCTCGAAGGACCCAGGGATTTCCTACAATATCAGAACAGTCAACACAAATTAGGAAATTGAAAAACAACTTTGGATAGTCATGTATCTGTACAGCAGAACAAAGGATGTTTAATAATAAAGCATTCATGGATTTAACCCACTTCCCATTTGCCCCAAGAATACTCACCGTTGGTGTTTGCGGCTGCAGCGTTTAACCTGAGATTATTCGTGATTACAGTCCTAACCTTACCCCCAAAGTTTGCCAGGGAATATCTCATTTTTATTATTATTTTCACATCGCTCTAGTGTATAGATAGTCTTTGGAAACAAATGACATCATTTTACTTATAGCATCCTGTTTTTAGTAGTGGTATTTCCACTTACAAAATACAGGGCTATCTGGAAAGTATGCAGCCATATAATATGAAAAATAGAGGCATTTATGGCTAGATTTTTCCCAGACAGTACTTGTATAGTAAGTAATTCTCAATTGCTGAAAATGTCAAATCCTAGAAAATGTAGCATTCCTATGCATGAAAAGTCATTAAATACTGATCATCACATACATTTGTTACATTAGGATTAGTGACAAGTTCTGTTTAGAAATAACTCCAATAAAAACTTTTATATTTTATTTTCACACAGAAAACTAGTCAGATTTGCTTCAGCTTCAAAGAACGCGTTCATGTAAAATTAAATGAACGTGACAGTGAGCTGCACTTTTTTTTTTCTAAATGGAAAATGGGTTTAAAATGTACGATCTGGGGAAGCCGGGATGGCTCAATGGGTTATGCGCTCACTTTGCAGCGCCGGGGACCAAGGATCAAATCCCAGCCCCGGCCCATGCGGACCCATATGCTGAACTGGGGAGTGCCCCCAGTTCAGTTCTCTCTCTGTCTCTGTATCTGTCTCTCTCTCTCTGTCTCTGTCTCTCTCTCTCTCTCTCTCTGTCAAAACAATAAAAAATAAATACGATCTCCACAGTTATTTACCCCTAGAAAAAAACACTATCATCTTATATTATAACGCTAAGGTCCCCCATCTAATGCCTCTAACATAAGTGAAGACTCATTTTAAAGTATGGGAATTCAAGTATGTTTCAAGTATGTTTGCTTGATGAATGGATTTATTTACATTACCCTGCCTCTGCATAGTATTATGCTGTGATTTTAATGAAGAAAAATACTGACTACGTGATAACAACCTTCCTGGGACCCAGATGGAAAGTTCCACAAACCACGTTTTCCAGTGAGCTCACAGACAAGCGCTGTGTGCCCAGTACCAGCTTAGGGCAATTGTTAGAAGCCTTCACCAACAGGAAAAGAACAAGCCAGGCTTGTGTTGAAGCCACAACTGGATACTTCTGTCAAAACCAAACTGGAGGCAAGGAAGATTCTGCTGCTATATAACAAGACTCAGTGAAATAATCCACAGGTCTGAACCACAAATAAAATCATTCTGACTAATACAAAAAAGAACACATTTTCGGTAATTAATTCCTCCTCTTGTTTTGGAAGCTTACTTTTAAGTGATATACAAATGAGAACAGCAGAGATAGCAGGTGTTAAAATGCAGAGGCATGAAAAATAAAAGCCAAGTTTACCTCCTACTCCACCCTGAATGGTCAACCAAGAGCTGATAGAGGTCTTTCTGGTAAAGTAGGTAGAAAAAAAGCCCCATGACTCTCAGGTTGCCAGGCAACATGCCACATTTTACTAAAGCAGTCGTGGTGAGAATCCTCAGAAGGCTGGTTGGAATGCTGTGTCATGTATTCTCACAGCTGGTCGCCTCCCCTTGCACAGTCTCTCCCCACAAATGTGCTCTTGGGAGGCTGCATGAGGAAGCAGCTACCTCAAAGTAGCCCTAAATTCTCAGACAAGGAGCAAAACGTATGCCAATTGGGACATGTTCTTTCTCCAACTCAAGACGAGAATGCAGTGAAATTTGCGGCTGTTGCCAAAAAGAGTATATAGGCAGGCCCTGTGCTTGGTTCTCTGGAAGGCTTAACTAAATGCTGTTTGGATTATTAATTAAAAATAAAACAATTTTAATAAATACTGTATGAGCAGAATGGCACAGTGGAAGTAGTATGCATGTGGGGATGAGAAGTCCTACCACTGAACCTCTCCGGGACACTGCTTTCTTATCTTCTAGCTGAGCTGCTTTCCATAGAAGCAGAGTTCTGGGGAGCAACAGCAGTGTGGGGGAGACAGGCGGGAGGCTAGAGGTGAAAGCTGGTTAGTCAAAACCACTCCTGACAATCCCCTTTGGAGGTGCCATGCTGGGCTCCAACACGTCCCTCCAGTGTCGGAATACACTGCTGTTTTGTCTCTTGCACACACGAGGAAGACCACGTTACTGAACACAGACGTGTGCACGGGCTCGCAGTTTCTAATCAGTGGGATGCCCACCTTGTCCAGGCGGAATGAGAACTGGCGCTTGTGTGGAAAAAGCAGATCCGTATCTCCCACTTCATCTCCAACTCACTTGGACAGCTACTTTCACTGAGGAGAGTGACAGGCAAAAACCAGGCTCACTACTGAAAAATAACTTCCCCAAAGGACTAAATATGAATTCACACTTTGAATCAAAGTTCTATGATAAAACTCTGGTTGGAAACTTGTGAACACACAGTATCCATGCCTTTGTGCCTGTCCTGTCATACATACCCCAGCTAGTTCTTTGAAGACAAAGAATGTGTTTTAGTCATTTCATATCACAGGTTGATACTTCTCCAGGAGAGAATATCTAACACTGCTATTTCTCTCAGCTTCTGAACAGCCTTGTGCTTGCAATGACTACAAGCCACTGAATAACCATGGCTCAACTTCCTGGAGCACAGATTTTATTGAAGATCGGGGAGGAAATGTTAAATAATTGATCTAGTAATTTAAAATATTTTAATATTGAAATAAAATGGATGTATTATAGAGTAGAATTTTTTAAATCCACAAGGATGGTTTAAATAAAAGACGAGACTGCAGAGAAATTCCAACTTCCCTTTTTCCCTTTCCCCCATACCCTCCAACCCCTTCAAGCATTTCTATCTGCTCTCCTTTGATATTGGGGTACTAAATTTAAGAATAACATCCTCCCTTAGAGGCCCTCAGCACTAAACATTAATATTAGCTGAGTGAATGACCAAGCCTCCTTTCTGAGAGAGTGAGAATACCAGAAGGGAGAAGAAACCCTCACCTTCTTCTCTTCTTGGCAGCCAAGTGTTGACTGTAATGTACACACAGAGCACTTTACACATGACAACTCGTACTCTAGGTTCACAAACAACACTCATGGAGCTGTTAGGAGTTCTTTATGGTTGAAAGCAATCCTGCAAAGAGCTGACTGGTGTGAGAAGCGAGTAACACAATACCCATTTTTCCAGCAAAGGTGACAGAAATGGATATGTCACATATAAGCCAGGAAAGATGAGGACAACCTCAGCTGAGTGTGGGCATGCTCTCACAGTTCAAATAAATTTGTCTGAAAGGGGTTATAACCCCACATACCTGTGGACACAATGGGAAGGTGAGACGCCTGTCCTGTAAGCGCACATCCTGGCCCTCACTCACTTGACAAGTATTTCTTGGCCAAGGTGAGGTGGTCCCCTTGCATCAGTCAGCTCATCTACCAAAATGGTCTGGACCAGGGACTGGGTAAGCTCTGAGCAGCCTTGCAGGCCACCTGCAGTTATCAGTTCCTCAGATGACAGCCCATGCAATACATACAGCCAGCGCCTGGGTTTCACTGTCCTCACTGTATAGAGAAGACTGAAATCTGTTGAATGACTTGCCAGAAGTCTTGTAGCTGGTATAAGGAGAGTAACCGGCATTCAAACCCAAAGCATTTTAGTCACTCTACCAACCAAGGACAATGATATCAAGGAAGCTACCACACACAGACACCAGGAGCTGTTCTCTGAAGCAGGGAATGCAGGGCCATGGTGTCAGTTCTTCTATGCATCTATTTCAGCAGACAAGTACACGGCCTGCTAGTGAATGTTCTGATAAATGAGCAGCGGCTGAGAGATGCTCATATCCTCTGACCTAGCAATTCTCTTTTAGGAAACCAGTCTATTTCACAATCGGAAGTGAGGACTAATTTTATTTTATTTATTTATCTTAATTTATCCAAATTTGTTTTATTTATTATTGATAAGTTTCAGATGTACAAAACAACATAATGATTACACATTTATACACCTCACAAAGTGACAACCCCAACAAGTCTACTACCTTACACAGCTATTACAATACCTCTGGATATATTCCCTATGCTGTACTTTACATCCCATGCATATATATATAGTTCTAATAGTTCTTTGGTGGAATCTTTGGGGTTCTCTATATATAATGTCATGTCACCTGCAAGTAATGAGAATATTACTTCTTCCTTTCCCATAAGGATGCCCTTTATATCTTTTTCTTATCTAACTGCTATATCTAGAGGACTTCCATCATGATGCAGAATAAAAGAAGTAAAAATGGGCATCCTTGTCTTGTTCCTGATCTTAAGAATAATGGTTTTAGCTTTTCCCCACTGAGTATATTAGCTGTGGGTTTGTCATATATGGACTTTATTATGTTGAGATATGTTCCCTCTATTCCCACTTTGCTGAGAGTTTTTATCATAAATGTATGCTGGATTTTGTCAAACACTTTTTCTGCATCTATTAATATAACCATATAATTTTTATTTTTCATTTTGTTTATGTGGTATATCACATTAATTGATTTATAGATATTGAACCAACCTTGCATACCAGAAATGAATCCCACTTGATCATGGCGTATCATCTTTTTAATGTATTGGTGAATTCGGTTTGCTAATATTTTGTTGAGTATTTTTGCATCTATGTTCATTAGGAATATCGGCCTATAGCTTTCTTGTAATGTCCTTGTGTGGTTTCGGAATTAGGGTAAGAGTTGCCTCTAAAATGAGCTTGGGAGTGTTCCCTCCTCTTGATATTTTTGGAATAGCTTGAGAATAGGTGTTAATTCTTTTATGAATGTTTGGTAAAATTCACCTGTGAAACCACCCAGGACTTTTGTTTATTGGGAGCTTATTGATAACTGATTAGATTTCATTAGTTGTAATCGGTCTGTTCAGATTTTCCATTTTTTTCCTGACTCAACCTTGGAAGATTATACGCTTCTAGGAATTTATCCATTTTTTCCAGATTGCCCAATTCGTTGATGTATAATTGCTAGTAGTATTTTCTTAAAATTGTTTTGTATTTCTGGTGTCCACCGCCACTCTATTTCTGAATTTATTTACGTATTTGGGTCCCCTTCTTGACTGAGTCTGGTTAAAGGTTTGTCAATTTTGTTTATCTTTTCAAAAACCCAGCTCTAGGTTTCATTGACCTTTTGAATATTTCTTTAGTCTCAATTTTATTTCTGCTTTGATCTTTATTATTTCCTCCCTTGGGCTTCATTTGCTGTTCTTTTTCCACTTCCCTTAGATGTAAAGTTAAACTGCTTATTTGAGTGTGTTCTTGTTTCTTTAGGTAGGCCTGCACAGCCATGAATTTCCCTCTTAGGGTGGCTTTCATGGTGTCCCATAGATTTTGGGTCACTGTGTTTTCATTTTCTTTTGTCTCAAGGTACTCAACAGTGAGAAAATAGCTAAATAATTATGCTATTCATTAAAAATTATAAGTTTCAGGGGATGCCAGGATAGCTCAGTGTTTGAGCACTTGCCTTACAAACGCAATGTCTACCTAGGGTTCAATTCTCAGCCTTTGCCTGTGCAACCCCACATGTTGAACTGTGGCACATCTGATAATCATTGAGATCGCTTGGCAGCAAAGGTTCTCGCCTCCCATGCAGGAGGCCCCAGTTCAGTTCCCACCTCATATGGTCCCACATCCACCTGAAATAAAACCATGTCACAACTAATGTAGTATAACTGTGGAGACTGCTCTGGGCCGTCTCTCCTTCTCTCTCTCTCTCCTCTCAGACAATAAAATAAATCTTTTTTAAAATTAAGCTTTTCATAGGGATAAGACCCAAACAATAAATGATCAATAAATTCTCTGGCTGGTTACTTGGACAAAAGTAAACTGAATGCCTACCTCACAGGTTACATTATTGATTCATTCAAGCAAAATTTGCTGACCCCCTATTGCGTGTCAGGTACTATTTTGGGCACTGAAAATTCATTCAGAATAAAAATCTTTGTTCTCCTGGATGATGGTTATATGAGTATGTTCATTTGGAAACAATTCATTGGGCAGTACACTTATAATACATGCACTCTGCTATATGTATGTTAAAACTCAATTTGAAAATTAAAAACTGGGCTGCTGGGATGGCTCAGCGGGTTGAGCACTCGTCTTGCAGCCCCCAGGCTCTGAGGATTGAATCCCGGTCCTGGCCTGTGCAGACCCGTATGCTGAAGTGGGGTGTGCCCCCAGTTCAGTTCTCACCCAGGTGAGCCTCCTATGTGGGAGGCCCCTGGTTCGGCTCCTATCCCGGGCACGCTTCCATGCAGGAGGCCCATGGCTCATGGGGGCATGCTTCCCATGCAGGAGGCCCGTGGCTCGTGGGGACACGCTTCCATGCAGGAGGCCTGTGGCTCGTGGAGGCATGCTTCCCATGCAGGAGGCCCATGCCTCGTGGGGGCATGCTTCCCATGCTGGAGGCCCCGGCTGGTTCTTGACCTGAGCAGTCCCTCACCCACCAGTGGAATAAAAACTATGTAGAAAACTAAAGACGTGCAACCATGGAGACTGCTCTAGGCCTTTCCCCTTCTCTCGTCTCTCACTGTCGCGCTCTCGGGATGGCTCAGTGGGTTGAGCGCTCACTTTGCAGCGCCAGGGACCGGGGATCGAGTCCCGGCCCTGGCCCATGCAGAACCATATGCTGAACTGGGAGCTCCCCCGGTTCAGTTCTCTCCCTGTCTCTGTCTCTGTATCTCTCTCTCTCTCTCTGTCAAAAATAAAAAATAAATAAATAAATAAATAAATAAAATAAAAATAAATCTTTAAAAATTAAAACTAAAGCTTGACTTCATGAAGTTCATATTCCAACGGCGGAATAAGACACTAAACAAAAATGTAAAATATACTGTGGCTACATAATTCTATGGAGAAAAAGAAAAGCAGAGAGTGTTGAGATGAGACTTGCAATTTTAAATAAAGTGGTCAGACAGAGCTTTACCTATCATGTTGCCAAATAAAAATACAGGATGCCCAGTTAAAGTTGAATTTCAGATAAGCAACAAATCATTTTTTTTGTGTAAGTATAATCCATAGCTACTTATTTTAAGAAAATCTGGCAACCCTACTTACTGATGAGGTGGCATTTGAGCAAAACTCCTTCCTAATGGATTAAATATGTAATGCTTCTGAACAGGACACCAAAAGCAGAAACTATAAAAGAGTGAATTGATAGTTGTTACTATGGGAAAATGTAAAGTTTTGGTAGCAAAACTGGAACATATTAAGAAGTACTCAATAAATTGGGACAAATATTTGCAAAATACAAAACCCTGAATAAATTTAGACTTCAGCGTCTTCTGTAAAATGAAAGGAAAAATGGTACCTGCATTTCATAGAGTTGTTAAGAAGATTTCAGAACAGCATCTAGTACCTAATAACTAACGGCTCACTAAATGTTAGAAATTAATAACCATCATAATAAAAGTGTACTTATAAATCAATAAGAAAAGTAGACAATTTGTAGAATAAGAACCAATTGAACTTTTCAAAATATGTCTAGTGACTCTTTTGACAACATATCGAGTAAAATTTGAATGACATCCTTGTACAAGTACCACCTATCGAGTACTTATTAATTACAAAGGGGGGGGAGCTACAATGGAGAAATCTGAGGCCATCATTTAACTAACTCATCAAACAAAACATTATCGTAATAACAGAACAAATTGGCATTATGTGCCTCTCAAAGATGCACTTAAGAACATGTCACTTATGCAGCACTCCTGCCAAAAACGCTTAATCTGAATCTTATCATGAGACAGACGAATCCCAATTGAAGGACACTGCAAAACAATTGGTCTCAACTCTTCAAAAAATGGCAATGTTACGAAAAACCAAAACAGGCTAGGGAACTATTCTAAATTAAGGGAGACTAAAGAGCTATGATGACTACATGCAATATATGATTTTGACTGAATCTTGGATCAAAATATAGAAATCAAAAACTGTAACAGACATTATTGGGAAATTTAGGGAAATCTGATTATGACCTGAACATTAGATCTACCAATATCGCAAATTTCCTACAATAAAATACATATATAAATGTTCATATATGTATATATTATAAATGCATATGTATATATGTATGCATGTGTGTATGTGCAGAGTGAGGAGGAGATAAAGCATATATAACAAAATATTGCCATCTTATCTATAGTTTTGAAATTTCTCAAAATAAAAAGACAAAATAGCAAAAACAAAATGATATATGATGTCTAATTGTGAAAAAAGAAAAGAGAAAATACATTATCAGTAATCAAAGAACTGATAAGAATGATTTTTAAAAGATAAATACATGTACCTAACATTGGATGGATTATAAATTGATTATAATGTTTATACAGGGCAATCTGACAATATATGAGAAATTTTGATTTTTTAAACTTAAAAAAAATATATCAGATCAGTTCTCTATCATGCTATAGGCAGAGGCCAAGTGAAATTCCAGAAACTTAAAACTTTGCATTTGAAGTTCCTTCTTTCACATAAAACCCTTATGCCCCAAAACATTTGAGATATTTACAGTACTAAAACTAAAAATTACATAATAAGAATACTTTTGAGTAAATTATGGTATATTTACTTGATGTCTTATTTAACTAGTACAGCCAGTTCAAATGTTTTCATACATTTAAATTAAAAAAATGTCTCACAACTATTAATGAGAAAAGCGAAACTGAAAGTTCTCTCTACAGGCAAAATGTAGAAAAAAATATACCATAATGTTATCATGATTATTTCTAGGTAATTATTTTTCTTTATTCCATTGGTGTAGGGTGTCAGGTATAGTGTATTCGTGTGTGTGGTGTGTGTTCATGTGTGTGTTTGTTTCTGCCCAATTTTCTATAATGAGCATATCTTCATTCTATTTTTTCAAAATAAAGAACAAAAGAAATTGGCATTCTTTACCTCAGAACATAGTAAAATATTTTATTATTGTAGTTACCCAATTAGATGATTTGAAAGCTGAGTGCAGGGAACATAGGTTCGTATTCCCACAGTACTGTGCTCTGTAATAATGAGGAGAGAGCCCTATTTAAAAAGGAGACCTTTTAGTTCAGCCTGGGATAGCAAAGATTTTGAAAATTCTAGAGGAAGGTTAGGAGTATGAATACATTTAAACATATTATTAATATGCTAAAATGTTATACTCAAAAGGATTGGTTCAATGCCAGCGAGGACCAAATAAATTTTCTTTGACAAGGAACAGTCTCAATTTTTTATTTAGTTAGTTTGATGTTTGACTATAGCTTAACCTCAAAAATCCTAATCTAGGGTGAACTAAAATTCCACAGTTGATTTCATTTATATTCTAGTCTTAAGAGAACAGTTATCACTAACTGAATGAAAACTCCTATATCTTTTCTGAATGTATACAATCAACATCTTAAGCCAACAATTGCTAATGTTTGACAGAATTTAAAAATTATTCTGAGAAGAACAAAATTATTTGTAGAATATAGAAAGTAAAATTTGAAAAAGGTAACATTTCCTAATGATAAGCTTAAATAAGTAAAAAGAATTATTCTGAAGTAAAGTTAAAATTATAAACCACTTCAAGGACTTTACCTACTTAGACTGACCTCTCCAGAAAGCCAGTTCCACTGGGAAAGGAACGTCTCCCACAGGCTACAAGCTGCCAAAGAAGAGACGTAAACAACATGTCAACCTGTTTGTTTGAGCCTACTGGTCAGCCTCTGATGTCCAGACAAGGACACCTCTGCGGGGATGGGCATCTTGGGAATATCACTATTTCACTTCCAGCCTGCATCCTGGAATATCATCATTCAGCTGGCCCTGCTCACTCCCAGAAAGAACAGAGTGTGCTTAAGATTACTGAACTGGGGTGGAGAGAAGGGGAAGAAAAGGGTTTTTTATTCAATAAATGTGCACTGCGGACGATTATGTAGGAACATTTTCTTTGGCTATAAGTAAAGAGATTATTTTTAAATGTTGTCACAAATGATAAAGCAGTGTAGTTACCAACCTATTTTCATGTGAAAAGGGATATTTAGGGTATAAAAAATTTAAACCATAAACCCCACCCATCAAATAAGAGATAGCAAATGAATAGCAAATTATAAAGATAAACCCTTATCATCATTATGATTTAAAACCCACAAATATGAAGCTCTTATACTGGTCAAATATCGCCAGTATGTAAAAGCACCTGAAAAAGCATTTTTCTTTGTAATACTGACTGTAATACAGAAGTGTTATGGCAAAAAGTATTTAAATAAATAACAGATTTTTATAGATGGAGCAAAAAAAAAAAAAAAAAAGCCTACAAAAGCTACTGTTTCAGGTAGAAACTTGCATCCAAGTGCATTTCCCTAACTCCGGGGGAGGTCTGCCTATGTTTTTCTATTCTTAAAGGAATAAATACCCCAGCACTGAATTTCTTTAGTAAAGGAGGAAGAATTTGGTTAAGTTCCCCTGCTCCTTCTAGTCCCTAAGAAATTGGTTTTATGACTCACCAGAGTTAAGATATACAATTTATCATGATAACATATTCCCAACAGTTTTCTTTCAGTGCAGAGTTCTAAACCCTCACGCAGAGCCAACAGACAAAACATCTCAACATGATGACAAACAACTGGTGGAAACATTCCTATTCAGAAGATTCCCAGACACCCACCGATTATTGCTAACTAAAACTACTCAGTGTTGCTATGGGGGCATTTCAAACATCTTTGCAGCCCAAGACTTCCACAGAGGAGAGTGCAAACAGTAGACGGTTGGGAAAATATGTTCCCTTGCAAGGAATAGAAAACATTCAGGGCCATTTCCAAAGCATGGGGCAATGAGTTTTATTGAACAGATTTCAATAAAAATTGGAGGAAAACAACACATTCTCCCCAAACTGCAAACTGTCACCCAGGGCAACTCTTTTAATCGACACACACTCATATACAATAGCCAACTTAACCAGTACTGTATTTTTCTATCATTTTCACAATTTCTATTAAAAAAACCAAAGTCTGGGCAAAGTATCTACTTAGGGATAATTCAATGCTCCAGTTTAGAACCACACATTAGGTAGGGATTTATAAAAATTCATGTTTTAAAATGACAAGTAAAGAAGAAAGATAGTCTATATGATTTGAAGAAGAGGAGAGAGACTGCCAAGGCCTTAAAAGATATTTTAAAAAAAAGGGGGCGGGGGGGTATGCTGGCATAGCACAACAAGTTGAGGGCTTACTTGCCTTGTAACCCTGAAGTCCGGTGATCGAATCCCAGCCCCAGCCCATGCAAACCCATTTGCTGAACTGTGGCACAACTGGTAAATGCAGAGCCCCGCGGTGAAGGTTCCCTGTGCAGCCCCATACCACCTACATGGAATGAAACTGTCACAGCTGATGATGTGCAACTGTAGAGACTGCTCTGGGCCCTCCCTCCTTCTCTCTCTCACACCTTCTCTCAAACATTAAAATAACCCTTTAAAAAAAAAAGAAGAAGAAATGCCACTTAGAAGATTTTTAAAAAGAAACAAAGAAAAAGAAAAAAACTGTAACTGCTTAGTTAATATGACAAATAAGAAAACCCAAAACTTTAGTTTCTTAATCTACCCTTCTGCTTTTCCAAAGACCATACCAGATCACTGCATTTTAAGCGTCGGTCTCCACTGACACCCACAGAAGCACAGAGCAACAGCCCACCGGCTACCACCATCCTGTGACGTAGTGTTCTGACTTCACTACACAGACAATAGTTATCATCTAGCCAAGCTTGCTCTACTGTTATGCTAAACCAAGAAGGAGGAAAGACAAGCAAGAGAAGAAAAGAAATCTATACAGACTGCAGAAAATGTAGAGAAGAACTGAGCCACAGAAGGGAAAAGAAATATTCACCAATGTCAAAAGTTCTGAATGCCACCCAACCATGGGGTTACTCCATAAAGGCAGTTTCTAGATCACTTCTCCTTTTAAAGAGTCCCAGGAATACACAAAACTCAGACACAAATTTTATTATCTTCAATCTATACAAGCATTTCCTTTAAATTGTACATTAGTCTTCCCTTATTTAAAAAAATGAAACATAAAAAATTCACCACTAGCTCAAACCCTAAAGCACACAGCTTGCCTACCATATTCAGGAGTTGACACAGGCTGATTAAGTTCAAGATTCCGTTATCTTTTAAAAGTCAACGATGCGATAGCATGACTTGTTCTAGGGACACAGTCTATACCCCAGCACCCTTAACACCCTGCCCAGAAATTAATGCTATTGTTCACAAAACAGAGAGACAATATAGACATACCAATACAAATCTATTCCAACGGCCGAAAAAACCCCAAGACACATCACAGTTGATGGCTTATCAAGAATAATAGTAATAATAATAATTGGGAAGTATTCAAGCAGTGACGAATTCTAACACTAGTCAGAGAAGGTAGCTAATTATATATCATACATAAGCTTGAATCAATGCATTGAAATCGTAACAAAACACAAGACAGATATCCTTGGCTTTCCTCTGCTTCCTGAATTATTCGGTTTAACAGATTCATGTTCAGATCCATATAATTAAATGGTTAGGTCAAGCTTGTCCAACCCGTGGCCTGCAGACCACATGCAGCCCAACACAGATTCATAACTTTACTGAAACATTGTGATTTTTTTTTTTTGCAATATGTTTTTTTTAACTCATCAGCTATCATTCCATTTGTATTAACAAGTATTTTATGTGTGGCCCAAGACAATTCTTTCAGTGTGGCCCAGGGAAGGTAAAAGGTTGGATATCCCTTGGTTAAATGAACCTAAAAAGTAATTCTGAAAAGCCTTTAAGGTCTAAAGAGACGTGACTTTCTTTTCTCCTTCTGGAAGGCATAAGTTAAAAAGCCATTAATTGTGTACAAGACAAATCATTTTATGGTCCATTCTGTAGGTAAGCGCTACCACTTAGTTGAGCGATTTCTAACTGCCAGGCCTGTGCTAAGTGTTTTGCTAATAATCATCTCATTCATCCTCATTGATCCTAGGAGGTCAATGACAGAGAAGCTACTGCAAACGGGGCCTCTGTGAGGAAGAGGCTCACTGACTTGCTACAGATGGATGAGCTCCGTTTCACACTGGAGGAAACCTGGGCTCAGAAAGCCTGAGAACACAACGGGCCAACTTCACACAGCTCACAAGAATCAGGCCCCAGAAATCAAAGTGTGGCCAAAGGAACTCCAAGAAGGCCTGCTCTGTCCACTCTGACCCTTCTTTTTTATCCACACAGTTCTATAAAACTTGACCTTTTCAAGTGCAACTAGTAATAAAAGTGTTCACCCTGTACATTTTAAAGGTTGTTTTCTTTTTTTCTTTCTTTAATTTTACAACTAAAATAAATGCTTCTTTTCCAGGAGCACTAAAAAATTATATTTTCAGAACTTCAGCCAATAAAGTATACTATTACAAACAAAAACATTAACATACTGTGACCTTGTAAATATATAATACAAATATGAACTGTTTGTTATATATATTCTGAGATCTCTCAAAACTGCTATGAGGGAACCATTCACAGGCTATAAGGAATGGCCTCTATAGTTAATCATTATAGTTCCATGCTGGTTATCCTATAAATGCCTGTATTTATTACACCTATTGTGACACACCATATTATCTAGGTAGTTCACTGAGAGCAAAACCTGTAACCTACCCAGCTTCCCTGCTCACCTCTCTCCTCTTCCCTCAGAGCACTGGCCTTTGAAAAGGTGCTCCACCTCTCTGGAACATTCCCCACTGTTTCCAAGCTCACACTTACTATTTTTTTCACTTCTTAGCTCAAAACTCCACTTCTCAGAAAATCCTACCCTGACTGTCCTAGAGGAGCTCTGCTTCCCGTTCTGCCCTCTCACACTGACAGCACTTTCCACACTTCATGTGACTAATTTTTGTCTCTCCCACTAGACTACAGACACCATGAGGCCAGGGCACCTGTCACTCACCGCTGCATCCTCAGTACCTAGTTCAGTGCCCAGCACATACGCATCCATTCAACAAACCACTGAGCAGCCCAGAGCGTATCAAGAACTATTCTAGGCACCAGGGCGATATTATGGACCTTAGATTCTAATAAGGGGAAGCAGACATGGGGGGAGGGGACAGACAACAGGAAAAATCGAACAATCACAGTGCTTTGGAGAACAACAGGCAAAGAAGGAGAAGGGGAGAAAAGAGTTTTAAATGGAGGCAAAGACATTTTGAGCAATGATTGGACAGAGGTGAGGTGCAGGAGTGTAATTCACTAAATACCTGAGAAAAGACCATTCCAAGTAGAGAAAGCAGCCAGTGAAAAGGCCTGTAAAAAGGGGATTCCGGGAACAGCAGTTCCCATATAGGGAGCATTCAATAATGATGTTTTGTATAAATGAGATGGTACAGAAAAGCTACATAAGATCAAGCTGCTAAGTATCACAGATGCCAAAATGGAGCAAAGTTTTCATCAGATCACTTCTCTGTTGGTAATAACACACTATGTGGTCCATGGAACAAATGCCTTAACATATGCCCCAAAGCAACACTTACCTGTTCCTTACTGTCTCCTCCAACCAAACTTGTCCTTGTCATTGTGCTTGCCAAATTTCAAAATATATACTTGCTCATGTCTCTCACAGTACAGCCATGAGCATTCCATACATAACTTAAACCTATGTACTTAACGATACCAACTTCCTTCTTAAAATAATGTCCCCATAAAAGTATAAACATGAAATGGCTTCAACCCACCTCAGGTAGCTAATTCTCAGATATGCTTCACTGCAGTTAAATCACTGGGACTGACAACTGAGATCAAATCTACGTATGTGAAAATATTCTACTGCCAATTTAACATCTCTTCAAAGGTTTTGACAGTAAAAAAAAAAAATTAAGAAAGAAAGAAAGAAAAGAAAAGAAAATCCAGCCAAAATGAGAAACAGAAGAGGATTGTGTTCAAATCCCATAGAAAGTTATTATAAAGGAGAAACAGCAGAAAAGTTACCCGTATGGCCAATGAAAGCACATCATAAAGACATGCCTGCTACAAAAGAGATGAGAACAGCCCCTGATACTCTGAAATGAACTCAAAGAATTTAAGAGAAGGATATATGAGAGAACAGAATCGCAATCAGGAGAACTCAGAAATAAGGTGACAGTACCAAGAAAGAATTTTACAAAATGAAGACCAAGTTAAGAAGAATACAAGAATCAATAAATGTATATGCCTTAAGAGACAGAGAAGATTACAAGGAGAAAAAATTTAAAACCAAAAAGAAATAAAGAGATTTAAAATGATTTGAAAGTGACACAGCAGACAGGCAAAGATCCCAAAATATATAATAGCAGTTTTTATAAACAAAAAATGAAAGCAATGGACCAGAACAATGCTGAAAATTAAAATTTAAGACAACTCTGCTGCAGTAGCCCAGATATGACTTGGTTTCACCCACTGAAAAAGGGACACAATATACCTGGGGAAACTGATCCAAAGCAACTATTCTGAAGCCATATTCTACTGAAACTAGCAGATTGTAAAGCAAAAAATCTTTGGGACCTCCAGTCAAAAAGAACAAGTCACTTGTAAGAGGAAAAAAAAAAATCAGATTGCCATACTTTGAGAGAAGCACTGTAAGTCAGAATAATGTGGAGTATCATACTAAAAATACTCAAGGAAAGACTACTTGAACCAATGTTCTTTTATATAAAAATGTATATCTAGCTAAATTCATGTTTAAGTATAAAGGCTACAGATAAAACTAACATGCAAGAATTCTGGGAGCACTTTTCCATGACCTCCTAAAAAAACATACTGGACAATAAGTTTTGGATAACCAAATTAAAGTAACAGCATCTTAGGTACTGATAATGAGAAATATATGTATAGGATATACCTGTGAAACTAACACTAAACGATGGTTATAAGGGATACAGTACAAGGCATAGTGGCTATTTGCTCTGACAATGTAGATACAGTGGCTATTAAAACAAGAAAAGGTGAATGGGAGGGCATACAAAGAAAGAATAGCAGTGCTACCTTCCTTATATAGTTAGTAACAGTGAGTAAATGGGTATTTCTTCAAATCAGACGCAAAGGACAGAGAAGGCAGGGGAAATAAGAGATTATTCACTAATTTTAGTAGGAAACCAATAGACAATAACTAAAAATAGATAAGCTTGAAATACTTTATGATGTTTGTTGTGGTAGATTTTAAAATGGCCAAAAATTCTTCCTTCTTTTCATGCACCGTCTTTGCAATGCAGTTTTCTGCTCCTCCCATCGAGAGGTGTACTGTACTTACTGCTCCACTTGAATCTAAGATTGGCATGTGACCTGCTGTGGTCAAAGATGTGTTAATAAGCATAATGCAAACAGAGGGAACTAATGGACAATGAACAAAAAGAGGGTGGCTAATGTATTATTACATAATGGCATTAGAATATGTCAACCCTTAGAACGATAATGTTAAGTTGCTCTTTAAAAAACCTTAAAGAAACAATATACAAAACCAAAAACATACTAATGAAGGGAAGGGAGAATAAATAAAATAGACCATATAGAGAAAACCATTCATACAAAAGATTTATGTATACACATATGTAATATAACACAGTAACAGGACCAAGGCCAAATATATAGGTTATATGAATAAATTTAAATGGGCTCAAATTAATGTTAAAAGAAAAAGTAATTCAGATTGGATAGCAAACCAAAATCCAATACTATGATGCACTACCATTGTGGTATCACTGAGCATAATCTCCTGGATATCTTGTGAAATGAAAAAAGCGATGTGGAAAAAAAAGTAAATATAGATTACAATTTATCTAAGAAACAGAAAAATATAAATATACGTGGTTATCTGTTTATATTATGCAAAACAAACAATGGAAGAATAAAGTACAAGTAAACATTTTAATCATGACTCATAAGGGGAAGGAAGGAGGAAGAAAGGGAGGGAAGGAGGGAAGAAGGAAAAGAGGGATGAAGGAAAGGAGGGAAGAAGGAAGAAAAGGAAGAAAATTTTCTTAGCTCTATTATAAAGGCTCAGAAACAGTGCCCAGCCCAGTACAACAGGCACTCAAGCACCTGGACTGTGGTCTTGAAGTACCATGTTCCATGAAAAGTCACCAGAATGCCCTGGAGAAGAACTGATTTCAGGTCTGGAACATAACATGTACAAGATGAGCTGGAATATCTAGTTATATCACAAGGCAAGTCAAAAGAATTTGGCCAACTCAAACAGGCTGGGACAACTGAGTCATTAGTAAGGGTCAAAATCGCAACTGATTGAATCACGCTGTAGATGCTTGCTTACAAGCCAGTATGTTCATTGAGTTCATAATACTAAAACAAAATACTAACTGACGTCATCACTGGAATATTCTAGCAGATCAACTTACTTTGTTAAAAAGCAGTAAGTGAAGGGAATGAATCCAATCTATAATATATTCTGCTTTTCCTATGCCAATTACAAACCCCAGATGAGTGAGTTTCTCCTTATAGATGGATTCCAACAAATAAAAGAAAAAGGAATTACAATATTACCATATTACAACCTCTAATAAAATAATATCTCTAGGTTAAACAGGAGGACAGGAGAATATATAAAACAACCCAACAGGATAAAACCAGTAAAATCAAGACTGCAGGAAACTACAGGACAAATGACCCTGTTTCTTCAACAGATGAGAGAGAGAGACCTACAGGCAGATATTTCAATAATCACAATATGGCCCTTATATGGATCTTAATTCAAATGGAAAAAGAAAAACTCATGACACTTGAGATAACTCGAAATTTTAATAGTAAGTGAATATTTGATGATATTAAGAACTTTTTTTTCTTAAGAGCAATAACAGTATTGAGACTATGTTTAAAAAATTTGTCTTTGAGAGATACAAAATAAAATATTTATCAGTGAATATTATATGGTGCCCAGAATATGCTTCAAAATAAAACAAAAATGGAGTGAGTATTGGTAGAGATGAAATAGAATTTTAGCCATGATAATGGTTGAAGGGGAAGGGGGTGACTAAACAGAGGATACTGTCTTTTTTGGTTATCTTTAAAAGTTTTCCACAATAAAAAAATTCAACCAAACCCACAACCTGACCAAAGGAGCCTGCCCCCTCCCACAGAGCTCACCAGTTTTCCATGGCTCAAGATGCCATTGGATTCACCTCTCTGGGGGCCACGCAACGATTGTATCACCCTTAGGTTTCACAGTCTAGTTCCCCCATACAGCTTTAACTAAGGTAACAGATTAGTCAGAACCTCATTTTCACTTTCACTACTTTTTCACTACATCGAGCTGCTATAACAACACACTCTGGCAAACCTAAATATTCCCGTTTCTTTTTCATATGAAACAAAGTAAAAGAGAGCACTTGACATACAACAGACTAAGTTCCTCTAACCCCCCACCCTCCTCCCAACAGAACAATAAAGATGTCGGAGACCCAAGCATTATCTAAGACTTCCTGACCGGAATTTGGCTCCCTAAGAACTTCACTCTTGGGGATTAGGAGTTCAAGCAAAAAAAACAAAAAACGAACAACAATAACAATCGAGTAAACATATCCTCACACTCAAACTTTTGCCGCTGTTCTCTGAAAGCAAGCCAAACGGGTTGACCACCTGGTTTGCCTTCAGAGAGCCCTCCAGGTCCCAGCATACTTTAACAAGCAGTAAAATCTGGACAGTCACATAGCAGTAACAACATACAGAACCACTGAACACCGGTTCACACCAACAGGGAAATGGTGTTGTTTTCCATCTGGAGTATTTGTTAAATATTACAAAGGAGTTAAGTCAAAGGTAAAAGAGATGCCACAGGCAAAAGATCTGTAGCCACAGCTGTCCCTCACACGATTTCAAGAAACAAACAGAACTGGGGTGTAGGTGAGGAGGTAGACTAAGCTAATGCTGAAATGCAGAACCTCCTCCCACTAGAAATATGTAGGAGTATTAGAGAAAGGAGACTACCACCCCCCACCCCCACCCCGCTTTTTTTTAAATGTACAACTGAGTTTAAAGGGGGAAAAGAAAGAAAATCCTCATGTGTCAGAAAGAAGAGAGAACTTAAAGGCAGGGGTTAAGAGCAAGAGAGGGCTGGGGAAGCCTGTGGGAGAGGCTAAAACCTAGGTGCAGGCCCCCCAATCCAGAAATCACACAAAGACCTAGACAGGGTTTCAGGCCTGTGTGGGACAGGAAGCTGGACCAAGAGCTCCTCGGAGAAAAAAACTCAAAGAACTCACCAACTGGCCCTGAGACTTGGCAACCCCAGTCCCTACCTGCCTAAGGCACTGGGTGGGAAGAGCCTGTGAGAGAAATCACACCTCATGCTTACTCCATAAGGGGATGTTAAGAAAAAGAAAATATGCATGGCCAAATTCAACGTTTCAAGGACAGATTCTCAGATTGAAGAAAAGCAAACTGGCATCTCTATGCTAGTCACACAGATACATCTAAAGAAACTCAGAAAGGTTGGAAGAGGATGAAAAAAAGATATTTGAGGCAAATACTAACCAAAAAAGAAAAAACTTGGTATAATTAAGTTATATCTGACAAAACTGAGTTCAGAGCAAAAAAAAAAGAAAACACAAAACAATAAAAAAAAGAAAACACAAAACAATAAAAAAACCCTACTAATTACAACAATAACATTAATCTATCCAAAGCAAAAACTGACAGAATTACAAGGAAAAACCAACAATTTCAAAACCATAGTAGGAGTTAATAAAAGAGTAGAACCACATATCGAACAAGCTTGATCTACTAGACATATGGAATCCTAGACTTCACAATCAGAAAATTATACTTTCCTTTCAAACACACTTGGGATATTTATAAAGCCTGAGTAGGTCAGTAGACTCAACAAATACCATGGCCTATCTTCACCACATTCTCTAACTCCATGGTGGGGACCAGGGTGCCAAAAGGGCCAATCTCCACTTTCTGTCCCATTTCCCTGAGCACAGTCAGAGAAGTCTACCCTCCCACAGACCTCAAACGAATAGTGTACATATGTAGGGAATGAACTGATGTAGGAAAGGCTAAACATTTATACAGAACATGGAATGGTTATGACACTTAACATCAATGACAAAGCAGCTAACTCCATGAAAGAAAAAACCTGTATGGCCTCATGTTATCTCTCAGGAGTGGCGCAAGGATTGGTGAAATAAAGACTAAGACATTGGGGGAGAGGGAAGACTATAAACAATGTAAATAGTTGATTATCACCTGTGAGTTTTATTAAAATTCTCTTTTTTCTTAGCCTAGGACACTTACAACCTTTCATGAGCTGTTGTTTTCTCAAGGTAACCACCTAGTTAAAAATTCTTTGTTTTATTTTTCCTTATCAGTAAGTTCTCCAAGAGCTGAAGCCTGAAGGCAAACCAGCATATTATCATCCCTTGGTCTACCACTGGCAGTTTAGATAATCAAGATTCATTACCAGGTATACTTTCCTGTCCACACATGAATTATGAAAAAAGACCTTTACTCCTAAGGGCAGCTGTTGTTCACTGCTGCTGCTAAATTGCAGCATTAAGAGTATTTGATTTATCAAGATACGAAAACGAAGATCAAGTTCTAACATAATCACTTTTCAAAATGCTTGGAAGAATTTAAAAGAGTAGAAGGACTAGGAAGGGAAAAGTTCCTTATATTCAAATTAGAAATCTAATAAAAATTTAGAGAAAAATCTCTAAATTTACTTCAAATACTTTACTAAAAATATTTTGTTTCCATTTACATATAACTCCACAAACATTATCCAATTAAAATGTCTCTGAAGCAATATTAATATGGTCAACTGCTTGCAAAAATTTCTCTAAGAAGTTAACATCAACAAAATACAGCCATTGATACCATCCTGCCCTGTGGTTTTTATGTGTATCTTTCATCCTTCAGATCCATTAAATCTTTCTACTACCAGATATCATGGTAGCATTTTATACACACACACAGAAAGAGAGGTAAAATGAAACTTCTACTTCATTTCTACATCATAATGAAACTCCCCTTTAAATACAACTCAGTGGGGGAAGCTGGGATGGCTCAGCGGGTTAAGCGCTCGCTTTGCAGCCCCAGAGACAAGGACCGAATCCCGGCTCCAGCCCAGGTGGACCCACATGCTGAACTGGGGTGTGCCCTCAGTTCAGTTCTTGCTGGGGCCTATGTGGGAGGCCCCCGGCCCAGTTCCTGTCCTGCGCAGCCCTGCGCCCACCTGTGAAGTGAAACTATATGGAAAACTAATGCTGTCTACTGTGGAGACTGGTCTGGGCCCTCCCCCTTCTCTCTGTCTCTCTCTCTGTCAAAAAACAATAAAAATAAATCTTAAAAAAAAAAAATATATATATATATAAAAACTCAGAGAAGCCAGGATGGCTCAGTGGGTTAAACACTCACTTTGCAGTCCCGGGGACTGAGGATCAAATCCCAGCCCCAGCCCGTGTGGACCCATATGCTGAACTGGGGAGTGCCCCCAGTTTAGTTCTCACCGGGGTGAGACCCCGGCCCAGTTCCTGCCCTGTGCAGCCATATGCCTACCTGGGGAATGAAACTATGTGGAAAAACTGATGATGTGCAACTATGGAGACTGTTCTGGGCCCTCCTGTTCTCCCTGTCTCTGTATCTCTCTCTCTCTCTGTCTGTCAAAAACAATAAAAATAAATCTTTAAATATAACTCAGCAGAGTATATGTAATGTAGCAGCAGGGAGATCTAATTTCTTGAAAAAGGAGAATTTAAACAATGGCAGATTTTTAAACTGGTCTATGATAGATATTTCCCAGAATAAATAGTGCTATATAACAATTTAAAACAAACAAACAAAAAAAAAAACAAGCATGATTTCCTGTTTCTGCTTATCTGAAGTTTTCCAGAATACTTATGGATAATCTTGCAATGGAATTTGTTTGAAGATGTATGAGAAAAACCTGCAAATGAAATTTTGTACTAAAGTGCCATTCTTATTAAATGTGACTCTATAGACAAGGAAGTAAATGTGCCAAAGGATAAAGGCTGCTCCCTGCCAAGAAATGAAACAGATGACCCCTCCCATCTGAAAGATAAAGGATGTGTCTGGAAAATGCAGGAAGCCTGGCTTGACGTTGTCCAAGACCCGTCATTTCAGTACTTAATACTGATACAAGCCCATCAATGTAGCAGACAAAAGGGACACCCCCTCTAAGAGCAACGGAGGGCACCCAATTTTTCTCAGACTGAGGAGGGTGCACAAAAACCCCATTTGAAGGACAGTCAGTGTGGCTGTGGAACAAGCTTCCACACAGGTAAGTGAAAGCAGTGACATGCCAGCTGTGGGATCTGTTGGGCACAATATGGTCCCGCTTGGAGTGTCTGCCATACTCAGTGCAGCCTCTCTTCATTATCACCCACATGCCCAATGAAAGGTCAGAGCTTCTCAGTGACCCCAAGGCTTTGCTTATTAGCTCAACAGACCTAAGAGCAGAGCTAGTTTGCTTAATTATAGGCTCCACCAGAGAAAGTCTGCACTATGCATTGTATGTACAGAGGTGAAAAGAAAGATTGCATAATGTGACACTGAGTGTTTCCACTGTTTTCAACCAAATGTGTTACATGTTATTTTTTCCAAGTCACTGCCAAAGGAACTCAGAGAATCTTCCACTGCTTTTTATTCTTCTATCTCAAGCCCCTTCTTTTCTAAAGGGGTAGAGGTGCTAGTTAAAAGGCAGCTGAAAAAAAAAATGCAGCTGAAATGAAGAGGCTGGCAAGGTAACCACACAACCCCTGGTTTTCTCACCACGGAAAACTTAAGACGGAAATCTACAATAAGAGATTTCATTGGCAGAAATAAAGTATCAAGAAAAAAAATAATGACAACATCGCCTTCAATTAAAGTCAAGTCCAACAGTTGTTGAAATTCTAGGCACAGAACAATTAACATACAACTGAATTTTACTAAGCTTGATCCTTTGGCTACAGAACTACAGTAAAAACATAAAATAAAATGCCCGCAATCACAATACACTGAGGACACGGTTCATTGTACTCATCTCACCAAATGAAGATCCTAGGTCTTCATTCACCTCATTTTCGGGCACCTGGAGCTGTCTCAGGTCACTGTGCTGGTGAGTGTCTATGTCACCTGCAAGACCAGGAGAGGCTGTGTGTCCTGCAGCAAGCCCATGTTTACAGCAGTGTTCCTACCCGGCAAGAGCCAGACCCACTCTCCTGAGCTCTGTGACAGGGACCTCGCCTTGGAAAACAAATAGAAAGTAAGCAGTTCAGAAATCCTTTTCCTAAGGGCTCTGAGTAGAAAACCCTGGAGGAGAAAGAAACAGAGTCAAGTCTCAAACCTCATTATTCCTGGTAGTTCTGGTCTACTAAGCCTCCACAAACTGAACCACTGCTTCTAGGGGAAAATAGGGTTAGGTTCCTATGAGCCTTTGGACACAACATTCTCGTAAATCAATCAACACACAGTCTTATTTTATGTGTCCTTCTGTTTAAAGATAAACCTTATTTAATACACACTGCTCATTCACTATTCCTGAACTCACCAACAGCCCTACATGACTCGTGCCTGAATGAAGCTCCCATTTTCTCCATAAGGCACATCACAGTCTTCTTTCACTTAGGAACACTACACAGCACTTGGACACTATACTTGAGGCCATTTTTAACAGCAAAATCGCCAATAAAAAGCATAAAAATGTGAGAGATGCAGCACTAAGCAGACTGGAAAGAACACTTGTTTACAGCGTGAGAACTGCACCCAGAAGGCAGAGAGTCACCTGGTCCCCTCAGCTGGGGAACGTGTGCATTGGGAGACTCAAGCCGTCCCCACTCTGCGCACGCCCGTGAATGACCACAGGAACTCTGTGAGTACTGATTTTGAGGTTACAAAAAAATGTTAATAAGTAGGTGACTTCACAAACACAGAATCTGGGCATAATGAGGGCTGACTGTACTTGTAAGACCTTCCCAAACCCGCTCCCCACCCTGAGTCTGAGAATAAATCTGCAGACCTACCTTATGCAATCTTACAGACTTCTCTGTGTCTGCAGAACCCTCGTATTATAAGACTTATGAGTCACCCACTCAAAAACTAACCTCTATACCAGAAAGCTGCCCCAGTAACGGGTGAACTGGGACCCCCTGAGTGGGCGCTGAGGGAGACCCCTGACTGCATGACAAGAGAGTAACTAGAATGCCAACCAGCTGCAGGAAGCTTCAGGAAGAAAAGGACAGACAACTAAAAATCACTGTGGCAACAGTTTTGGTCTTTGTTCAGAAGGTACAGGCAGGAGAAGACTAAGCACTGGTCACTTACAACAATGAACATGGCCCTGCATGAGGGACTCGTCACTCTGCAAACTGAGCAAACAAACACCAAGAGCTTTACCCTCAGAGACTCTATGACGCAGCCTTGCATACTCTTTAAAGTCAATCTGGCGGTATTATTTTAATGTCTGGATTTCTGAATGGGGGGGAGGGGCGCGTGGGGAGAAGTCAACGTCTACCGATAGTAACTAGCCAGGCACCATACTGAGAACATTACCTATTACCTCAATCAATACCTCCCAGCCCTGAGGGCTCAGAGAGGTGACTAAAGCACCCAAGAGCACTCAACCAATTTTACTCCACGTCCATCACACCATCTGGATTTCTTTCAAGTGGCTGAAACAAACTGAGAGATTCTGGGGTATTTCAACTAGTTGAGTATTCAATTACACATTGAATTAAATATAGTATTTCTTATAAACTTAATTCATAAGCTTTCTTCCAGGTACTCAGACCTTTTCCACAAACAGAGGAGGAAAAATGTTTTCTCTCTATGGAAACTTCTCTCATCTCTACTCATAAATTTGAAGCCAAATCATAGAAGACTGCATACAAATCACACTGCACCTAACAGATGCCTTCATCCTGACCCTTATAAGACTGTCACTATACCCTAAGTGAAAAGGTGGCCCTGAGCAGACATCCAACCAAAGCCCCCATGTCTGGTTTCTCTAGCCCCGCACTCTTAAGGTCTGACCCCACCAATGTCCCATGCTGCCTGTCTGATGCCACACTGCATAAGGGCACAGTGTGAACACCACATGCTAACTGTCCACATGACAGTATGAATAAGCATTTAGACAACAAGCTTTACTTGAAGAGGGAATGGGGGATCGGCTGCCAGCACGACAGCGCCATCTTCTGGCGGGTGAAAAAGAATTAAGATGTAGAAAGTCACATCGAGTTAAAAAGCACTTCAACAGTTTGGTAACCCAGAAGGGTGGAGAACTAGAAAATCCGTTTCTGCAAAATCTGAACAATGTGCGTAGGAAGTAAACACTCTCACAGACCAGATACGAAATAGAAAGTTTTCACTATAGGGCACTACTGGTCATCACTCCTCCCCTGCAAACCCTGCAACCACATCCAGCCTCTCAGCTCTCCCACACCACCGCACCCACCATGCCTTATGAGAGAAGCTACTTATCATACCATCACAGCCGCACCTATACCCACCTGGGTGTGCAAAACGCTCTCTGCTACTCACACACAAAACTGAAATTTGATGGGGGAGGCAATAGCAATCAAGGCCCTCAGAATCGGGACCCTCCCCTGTGTCTCCCACTAGCACCGGTTAGCAGTCAGGGAGCATCATCCTCTTAAGGGTCCTAACAAGTTGAAGAACAGACAGAAGAGCTAATGACGACTTAGCATTGCCTTTATATTTCTCCAAAGTACAGGACTTCTTAGCAGATTGTGATAGTGACAGAGCTTTTTTTTTTAAAAGATTTATTTATTTTATTGTTTTTGACAGAGAGAGAGAGAGAGAGAGAGAGACAGAGAGAGAGACAGAGAGAGAGAACTGAACTGGGGGAACTCCCCGGTTCAGCACATGGGTCCGCATGGTCTGGGACTGGGATTCGATACTTGGTCCCCAGCGCTGCAAAGTGAGCACTTAACCCACTGAGCCATCCCGGCTTCCCCTGGTGACAGATCTTAGGCCTGGGGTCCGAGAGGGGCTTTCCACTATAGCTGCTGCCACCCCTGAAGATATCCAGATGAGAGACTGCACTGAGGCCAAACAGCAGCAGGAACCTCTAAACTATTTCCAAATCTCTGCTTCCAGCTGTTTCTAGGCCTGCCTTCTTCAATGTAGCGGCCCCACCCACTGGTCAGAAAGGTCCCTGGATGTCAGCTTCTTCCTGATTTCATCCATTAGATATGCCATGTGTCCTCCTCCTTCCATGGGGAAGACCAAGCAAGCGGGAAGGAGAGTGGGGCCAGACACTTCAGCCACAATATTCCTCCCTTGATGAGCACAGAAGTCTCCTCCTGGCCCACAGAGACATCAGCGTGACGGGATGAGTGTTCCTCTCACCCCGGCCTGGTCTAAAGATCTTTGTCAGGGTTACCTTCACTTCCTCCCCTACCACAGCACTCTGCATACATGGACAAGAGAAGCCTCCTAAACCATCTGAGTTCAAACTGCACATACAGATTTATATCTGAAAGAAGTTACATTAAAAACAAAGCAGGGATGCAAGGAGAGCTCAACAGGTTGAGCACTTGCCTTGCAACTGCAAGGTCCAGGGATCGAATCCCGGCCCTGGCCTATGTAAACCCACATGCTGAAATGCAGCGCAACTGGTAACTGCCAGGATGATGGCAAAGGTTCTTGCCTCCCATGAGGGAGGCCCTCAGTTTGGTTCCACCCCTTGCAGCCCCACATCCACCTGTGTGGAATGAATCTATGTCACAACTAATGATGTACAACTATGGAGACTGCTCTGGGCCTTCCCCACTCTCTCTCTGTCTTTTCTCACCTCTCAAACCAATAAAGTAAATCTTAAAAAATAAAAAATAAATAAGATAAAATAAAAGAAAATCTACCTTTATTATATGAGACTCACTCTAAACTTTTCTAACTTGTTCCTTTTATAAAAATGCTGGTCACATTCACTAAAAAATTTTCCAACCCCCTCAGAGAGGGTGAACCACAGTTTGACAAAAACTGTCGTAAACTCTCATTCCTACCTCTGTTGTGTCTGCACGCTCTTCTCTTCTCTGCTAAGCCAGAATCAGTCCTCCACCAAGGACCAATCAAGGCCTTCCCTCAAAGCCATCTGCAACGTGTGCTCAGTGTGTCCCAAATCCCAAGGAAGTACAACAATGACTATACCTAGTTCCCACTTCAGGAAGCCAAGTTTGCTGGGTGGGACAGATTAACAATCTAGGACTTGCTTTAAGCTCAGTCATTTCCCTTTCCTCTGAACACAAAAACACTTGTCATTAGCATTCATTCTTTCATTCATTCATTCATTCACTCCCCACCTTGACTCACTCCAAGTACTATTTGTGTAAACATTAAAATGTTTATCAAAAGGTAAATCCATCAAGAAGGATTTCTTTTTTGACAACCTTGCTTGTAAAGGGGTAACTTTCATGAACTCTAAATTAGGGGCTGAAGTGCACGGTCACCGGATCTTGGAAGCCAGTGGCCACTTCAGTATTCTGTGCAGCATTCACAGAGGCGGCAGGCTGCCAGATACATTCACTTTGGCCTCAGTCTCTCAGAGCAGACTATGATCAAGCAAATGCAAAGAACAACCTTCTAGACATTTAAAGGTAAACAGAACCTGCTCAACAACATCCATCTATTTCTGACTCTGCTACAATGCCACCAAACACACATGCCAAGTGCCACTGGGGGTGCCACCTGACAGTAATCAGGCTTTCCAATGGCAGTGCCCTGTGTGCTGACAAGCCTGACATGCAACACCTGGAAATTCTTTCAAAAGCCCCAAACTTTTAAACTACTTAGATGCAACATTTTATTTTAAAACTTGATTTAATTTAAAAATGCCCCCAAATCAACATTATAGCAAGGCTCGTACAAAGGATATGATGACTTCCCCTCCAGCCACTCCATGACATGTACCCTCTGTTCTAGTCATGTCAAAATACCAAAGGATGAGCCAGAAGCTTTCTCAGCCTTCCCCTACCAGGCTAAATCCAACTCATTATTTGAGGGTCAGCACAGGCACCACCGACACCAGGAAGCCTTCCATATTGACCCTCTACCTGCTCTCCAGACCCTCTAAGCTGGTTCTCTCCCCGCCTCAACCCCCACCCACCTCCAGCATACACTGAGGTGCTAGTTGTCTAGAGCTTTGTCTGCATTACTAGACCACAAACTCCTTAAGTACAGAGACTATTATTTCATCTACATTCTCCATCTAATTCAGTCCTTTAGTTCTTCAACAGTAGATAGGCAAATATTTATGCAAAGATTAACACTGCAGTTTCAAATGAAAAACCATCTTTTGAAAATACTGTCATACTTATTCTCTTGCTATTAGAAAAAAAACACTGAATATGAAAACAAGTTATCTAGCAATATACAGTGAGAAATCAATAAAGAATAAAAGGCTTACACTCCATCTGAAAATACAATCACAAAAATGCATACCTAAAGGAGACCCTGCTCATGCTATCAAGTGATTCAAACTCATCTGGGGAATTAACATTTACTAACATCAGCAGGTTATACTGTAAGTAGCTCTTTTTTTGCTACCTAAATATGTTAAATATTTATTACATAATATGCTAACTTATTATTTCACTTCTCTTTAAATTTTCTATATAACAACAATAAAGGATTGAGGGGGGAAGAATCTCAATTTCAAAGTTTTATTTGTATGTGTGGTTATTTCTACTATGTTCCTTTTCCCAATACTGTAGCATTTTGTATACTATTTTCAAACTAGTCTCTGTGAAGGTCCCCACACTGCTCCAATTCACACACAGAAAGGATAGAAAGCATTCCTATTAGTGGGACAGTATAATGTAAAGCTTTATTACTAAACAATTATTTCAAGCCATGTTTCCTTTTTGCAACCAAACAACTTGAAAAACTCATTAATACCTAGACATATTAACATGGGATATAGAAGTTAAAGCAAAACCTGATCTGAAAGTGCTAGGGTCACCACCATCATCCACTATAAGTTAGTTAACACTCCAGTGGTCTAGCATTTTCTGCTGTTTTGGCTAAGCACAATGAAGTGACATTCACCCTGCTACTATAGGGATGTCTGTGCTTCCTTCCAGGATAACTAAGACTAGACAGATTGTAAAAACACTCAACAGTGCAAATATCATCAATAAACATCACAAACGAAAAACGTTTCATATTTACCTTTTTAGAATAGCAGAGTTAAACTAAAATGTTTAAGAAGGAAAGTTCAGATAAACTAATTCCATAAATGTCATAATTAGAAAAAAGATGTTCTAAAATATCTATAGTCAACTGTATGACTACACTGATAGCTAAGAGTTCCCAAAGCAATATGCTTTGCTTTGCTGCACTCCTGCACACATAAAAAAGCAAGCAACACGTTTTTACTCTTAAACTTAAATATTTTAGTAGCTGTTCCCAATGGAAAATATCAGAAAATAGGGGAGAAAAAATGCACAAGAAAGGAAAATCTCCCTGTTTTTCCATCACCCCAAAAGATTCACTGGTAACACTTTTAGTAACAAAATAATATTCTGAATTAGCCATTTAAGTGCTTAAAAATCACTTCACTTTTATTTCAAATTTTCTAAAACCAGATTTATTTCATTAAAAAAAAAAAATAGTAGATCCAAAACTTTTACCAAGAGCTAAGTATTACAGTGGTACTAAATCAGGCACATTGGTACCTGCTTTCAAAAGTATTCTGCATAACCTTAAAAAGTATGCATGATAAAAACAAGGACAATAAAACATACAACTGCATTCAAAAATACAAAATAACTATCTGAGTAAACA